>PISX010009803.1:56958-74392 GCA_004024625.1 Mellivora capensis | reverse complement strand
ATCTCCCCATGTCCTCTGTGTTATTTGTTATGCTCCGCAAATAAGTGAAACCATATGATAATTGACTCTCTCTGCTTGACTTATTTCACTCAGCATAATCTCTTCCAGTCCTGTCCATGTTGCTACAAAAGTCGGGTATTCATCCTTTCTGATGGAGGCATAATACTCCATAGTGTATATGGACCACATCTTCTTTATCTATTCTTCTGTTGAAGGGCATCTTGGTTCTTTCCACAGTTTGGCGACCGTGGCCATTGCTGCTATAAACATTGGGGTACAGATGGCCCTTCTTTTCACCACATCTGTATCCTTGGGGTAAATACCCAGCAGTGCAATTGCAGGGTCATAGGGAAGCTCTATTTTTAACTTCTTGAGGAACCTCCACACTGTTCTCCAGAGTGGCTGCACCAACTTGCATTCCCACCAACAGTGGAAGAGGGTTCCCCTTTCTCCACATCCTCTCCAACACACGTTGTTTCCTGTCTTGCTGATTTTGGCCATTCTAACTGGTGTGAGGTGGTATTTCAATGTGGTTTTAATTTGTATCTCCCTGATGGCTAGTGATGATGAACATTTTTTCATGTGTCTGATAGCCATTTGTATGTCTTCATTGGATTACCTTTTGATAGTTATTTCCACAAAAGGAGTTACTGATCATAATTTTGCATACTTAAAATGTTCATACATATTTACATATTTCTCTAGAGTAATGGTCATTTATGTTGTATACTTTAGTAAATAAAAAGGGCCATTTTAACACAAACTCACCATGCAGAAGATGAATACTTCTAACTCTTACCGTGTGGTAGAGAGTAAATGCCACTGTCCCCCACCCTTGGATGCAGATTTTTAACATATTTTTTATGTGTGTGTGTGTGTGTATATATACACACATATACACATATGTACACATATATACATATGTGTATATACACATGTGTATATACACATATATATGTGTGTATATATATATATATATATATATATAATCCACTTCTGGATGTATACCCACAATAATTGAAATCAGAAACTCAAAGAGATATGTTTATTGCAGCCTTGTTTGCAATAGCCAAGGTATGGTAACAACCCAGGTGGTGTCCATTGATAGATGAATGGATAAAGAAAATGGGGTGTACACATACAATGTAATAGTTTGCAGACTTAAAAGGTAGGGAAATTAGACCCACAAAGTGCAACATCATATTATGCTAATTTCCATAAGCCAGACACAAAAGGACAAATTATAATCAGGTACCTAGACCAGTCAAAATCATAGAAATAGAAAGTGGGGTGGTTGTTGCCAGGGGCCATAGGGAGGACATCTGCTGTATAACACTGTGCCTAGAGTTGACCATACTGTATTGTGCAGTTAAAAATTTAAGAGAGTAGATCTCACGTTAAGTGTTCTTACCACAGTTTTGAAGAGGGGGTCTTCTTGCATTTTCCTCTGGGAAGCTCTACAAATAGCTGCACTGCAGGGAAAAGGAAGGAAGCACTAAAATATTTGGAACTCAGGCTGTGTGCACTCTAGCGGCCCCAGGATTTATCTGGGCAACCTTGAGGTATAAGCAGCAGTAAGCAGTGGTGTTAGGGGCCTGAGGACTTTCAGCAAAAGTCATTTCTGGATGCCTGCAAAGGAGTGCATATTAGGATTGAGAGTAAGGCTGAGACCCAAGAAAAAGGATGTGTGTGATTAGTTTAGGATGAGGATTGGCTCTCCAAAAACATTGTATGGTGATTGGGAGAGGGATGCAGTTTTCTCAACTAGGGGGAATATACATACCATGAATCTCCTTGCTGTGTTTGATATTTTATGTGCTCCCATAAAGTGCTCCTAGTTTTTGGCACACATGCTTTGTTTGGAGAGCATTAATTAGTTTAGGAACCATGACCAGCAAAGAAACAAGCAAGTAGGCAACTTTGTGTATGGAAAGTTAAGTCAGCTGGGATATAGATTTCAATTTTTTCCGATTCACTGAGTCACCTTGAAGAATGCCCTTCCCTTTCTGGGTTTCCCTTTCTTCATCTCACAAGTGAAAAAGTTCAGTCTATCTGGGATACAAATAAATCTCACCACTTATGGTATTAGCACCAAATTGAGAAGGATTCTGAGGTTATATCCTCACTCTTTGAGGGATAATTATCCAATTTATTTGCAATGATTTCCTATAGCCATGGGAAAGGGAGTTTAGTGGCACATCTCTTTTATTTGTTACCGATGCAGGAGAATGTATTAACAATCCCCTCTACATGGAAAATTCTGTTATTCTAAACATCTTAATAGTTACCCTGATGCTTGAAGTTAGAAAATTATTTTTAACCTTTCTCAATCATGTTTTTGATACCCCCTACCAATCTTCTACAGAAATATGGGAATACAGAATCTGTTTTTAGTTATCAAAAGTCAAAATGTGTATAAAGCACAGAGCCTAGTCACTCAAAATTGAGGTTTTCAGTTCCTTCCACTGTGTGCTCTGGTAAGTAAACTTGGCCATACACTAATAATTTACAGTGTGTGAAATCACACACACACACACACACACACACACACAAGCACATAAACACACATAGTTTACATGAATGACTTACTCATCTAAGGTTCATGCACCTAACAAGATATTAATAAAATGTTGGGATTTTTTGAAAGCACAACTCTTCAAACTTTGCATACTTTTTCTGCAACCTCTTCCATAGTTAAAATACATATCAGATTATCTGTTGCTTTATGAATATTTGGTAATTAATACTATATCCTAACAGTTTAAGAATAGGAGTGTTTTTATATAAGTGCTCATAGTACCATAAATGCATTAGTATCATGTAAGGATATATCTTTTGTCAGTATTTGGAATATTACAATCTTAAAATATTTATTTTTGTCTCATGTTTTTATATTAGAATTGCAGAAGGTTTTTTTAGTAATTTTAATTTTTATCAGCCTTATTATTTATTTTTATTAATTTCCTTATCATCTCTATTTTCTTTGGTTTTCCAGTATTTTTGTTCCTATTAATTAAATAACATTAACCTTAGACTGATTGTTTAAAAACAGTAAAGGCAAGCGGTTTGTCTTTGAACTCCCCTTATTTATCGAAGTACTAATAAAATTGTGTTCTTTGATCTTTATGGACATGTTAAATAGGTGTGTACAAATCCTGGATTGATTTTCAGTAACTTCATGGACTGATTTTTATCATTTCCCAATTCTGTTTTCTGATTACATATACATATATATATATACACACATATAAATGATTGATTAATTAAGGTCACTGCATGTGGTGTAAAAACAGATATTCCTAATAACCCAGTTTATAGTACTCATGGAAGGAGATCACCCTCCCCATCAGCTGTAGCCTCTCAAAATTTCCATTTGTTGTTTAACAGGAGCTGTATAGTCTGAAAAGACATAAACTAATATTTCCAGTGGAGCTGATTAGGTGGAAAAGTAACCTGACAGCTTGAAATAAATCATTTTCACAGTAGAACATAACTATCAGCTATTTTTTCACCTATGCAGTTTTTCTGATTCAAGAGCATAAGGGGACAAGAGTGGGCAGGAGACAAGAGTTCATTGCTAGAAGTCATCATAAAGCATAGTTATCTAAGCCCTGAAGTTAGGTTCCATCTCATTCATTAACTGTGGATTGCAGAGCATTGAATTTCTGACCATCTCTTTTCAAGTAGAATTTGGCTAGATCTTGTTACTTTTGAAAGTGAGGAACAATGCTTATTTAGATTCATTTCTCATGGTCTTCCTATGTTTGACATGCATGAGACAGATGGCTGTATGGACCTGGGAAAACTACAGAAAAGACAAAAGGAAGAGAATATAGAAAAATATCTTTGAATGAAGAAAAATGAAATAAATAGGAGCTCTAAAATGACTGAAATCTATGACCATTTTACTTATTTATTCATTTATTTGTTTATTCCTTTGTTCATTAATTTATTTAGAGATCCTGTGTGTGAATGGGTCAGTGGGGAGGCAGAGCAGAGGGGGGAGAGATAATCTGAGGGGCTTGATTTCATGACTTGAGCCAAAATCAAAGTCAGTAGCTTAACCCACTGAGCCACCATTGACCACTCTATTTAATTTGGAATCTCTTCTCCTTTCCTTGAAGTATTTCATTCCCCCCCCCCCCCAGCACTTGTCACTTACTTAAGTACTAGGAAATTTATTTTTCTATTATGTTGCTTGTTTACTGTGTGTGTTTCCTCACTAGAAATAAGTGCTGCAATCGCAGGAACTTTTGTGTCTGTGTGTATACCTACCACGAAGAATAATGATTTGCATTTATGTGTTACTTATTTGTTGTTTTAGCTACAGAGTTCATAATTATGAGTGCTTGTTTGGTAACATTTTTTTTGGTGAAGTCTTTAAAGGCCTGTTTCACCTGGTTCCTTAAAGTGTAAATAAAGGGATTGAGAATGGGAGCAACAGAGGTTTTAAGTACTGCTACACCTTTGCTCAAAGGCATACTTTCTTTTGCAGATGTTTTTACATACATGAAAATGCAACTCCCATAAGAAATGGCAACAACAATCACAGGGAGGAACAGGTGGGAAAGGCCCTTTTACTCTGCTGGGCAGAAGATCTTCAGAATTTTTCTAAGGATGAGTGTGTAAGAATTCTGAAAAATAACCTGAGGGTTTTGAAGGGGCGGGGGGTGGGAGGTTGGGGGAGCCTGGTGGTGGGTATTGTGGAGGGCACGCATTGCATGGAGCACTGGGTGTGGTGTAAAACTATGAATTCTGTTACGCTGAAAAGAAATTAAAAAAAAAAAAGAATTACCAAGGCCAATGTTACTATGAGTGTGAATACTGCTAACAAAGTGCCATGAGCTCTATAAATGTTATGTTTGTGCAAACAATGAATAGCATAGAAGTGTCACAAGTAAAGTGGTCACTAATATTGGAGTCACAGAAATCCAGTTGGAGGCCCATCATCACAGGGGGAAAGATAATAAGGAAACTGGCCAGCCAGGAACTGATTACAAGCCAGTTGCAGATTTTGTTACTCATGATAGTTGTGTAATCTAGAGGTTTGTAGAGAGATTTCAAGGTGCCATTTCTCTGCAGTTTCACTTCTACCATGGTTCAAGTAAAGTTACTGACTTTTATAAGGGAGAATTGATGACTTTCAAAATCTAAACGATGGAGCTGATACAGGAAATTAGTAGGATTTTTTTAAAGGTACTTATATTGTTTGCATAAATAAAATCAGTTTTGTTTCTTCCTTTTTAATGTGCATGCTTTTCCTTTTTTTAACTTATTACATAAATTAGAACCATACTATACAATATGTATTTTTCAAAGATTTACTTATTTATTTTAGAGAGAGAGATTTACTTACCTACTTATTTTAGAGATAGAGCATGGGGTGGAGGAGCAGAGGGAAAGAGTGAGTGTGGAGCCCAGTGCAAGGCTTGATCTCATGACCTTGAGATCATGACCTGAGCCAAAGCCGAAAGTCTGATGCTTAACTGATTGAGACACCCAGGCACCCCAGAATCTAAGTACGTTATTAAGTAGATGTAGCAAGAGTGACCATCCTGGCCTTATTCTTTTTCTTAGGAATAGATTGTTCAGACTTTCATAATGAAGGAAGATGTTAGGTATAGTTTAATTATTTTTTCTTTTTTTTCTTTCTTTTTCTTTTTATAAAACTATATTTTGGATGTCCTTTGTTATTTTCCATTTATTAGATCTGCTTACAGAGAGTCTTTTTGTTTCTTTTACAGTGTAATATTAATTTCAGATGCACTATTTAGTGATCCAATACTTACATACAACACCCAGTGCCCATCACAAGTGCACTCGGAGAGTTTTTTTAGGTATGTATGTTGGATATTTTTCTGCAGCTATTAAAAACTCCACTTGACCAAAATTAATTTAACTTTTTATATATTCTAGATTTATTTGCCTTTTATTTTAATACTTGCAGCTTACTCATGAGTGAGATTTGTTACCATATTTTCCTAGTAATGTCTATTTCCTTATTTTGTTCTCAGGATAATACTATTCTCATGGGTTGAGTTGGAAAGTATTCCCTACTCTAGTACATTCTGGGACAGTTGCGTATAATTATTAGTATTGCTTTCTTAAATATTTTGTAGCAATCACTGGTGAATGTGGAATTTTCTTTGTGAGATATTTTCTAATTATAATTTCAACTTCCACACTAGATATAGACCTATCATCTTTTTTCTTCTAGAATGGGATTTTGTTGTATTTTTCTTGAATGAGATTTTGTTGTTTTTCCATTTCATTATGTTTTTAAATTAATTGACATAAAGTTGTTAAAAAATCTCCGTATTATTTGTTTATTAACTAGAATATCAGTGATATGACTTTGGTCTTCTCTGATAATGATAATTTGTATCTTCTCAGTATTTTCCTCATCAAACTGCCAATAAACTTATCAATTTTGATGATATTTTCAAGAAATCAGATTTGGTTTTATTGATGTATTTTTCTAATAATTTTTTTATTATGTTATGTTAGTCACCGTTCAGCCCATCATTAGTTTTTGATGTAGTGTTCCATGATTCATTGTCTGCGTATAACACCCAGTGCTCCATGCAATACTGATATTTTCTTATTTTTCTGTTTTCTATTTCACTGATTTCCTCATTGGTTTTTATTATTCCCTTTCATCTCGTTATTGTGTGTTAAATTTGCTTTACTATTTAGATGGTTGATTGAGATGGAAGCTGAGGTAATTGATTTTAGGATTTTCTTCGTTTCTAATTTTAGTCTTAAGTTTCTTTTTAACTAATGTTTTAGCTGCATCCCACAAATTTTGTTATGTTGTAATTTTATGTTTATTTTGTTCACATGGCATTTTAGTTTTTCTTTGATTTCCTTCAACCCAGGGATTATATATGTATTAGTTTCTAAATATTAGTAGATTTTCCGGGTATATTTCCATAATTGATTTTGAAGTTAATTATATAGTGTTCAGTAAACATACTAGGCATGACTGAAATGTTGTAAACTTATTGAGATGCTTTTATCACTCAGATTATGACCCATTATGATAACGTTTTGTGTAATACTAGAAAGAATGAGTATTCTGGGGGCACCAGGGTGGCTCAGTGGGTTAAAGCCTCTGCCTTTGGCTCACTCAGGTCATGATCCCAGGGTCCTGGGATCAAACCCTGCATGGGGCCCTCTGCTCAGCAGGGAGCCTGCTTCTTCCTCTCTTTCTGCCTGCCTCTCTGCCTACTTGTGATCTCTGACTGTCAAATAAATAAATAAAATCTTAAAAAAAAAAAGAATGAGTATTCTGTTGATGTTGGATGGAATGTTCTGAAAAATCTCAGGTCAATTTGGTTGATAAGATTGTTCAAGTCTTCCATATCCTTACTGTTTTGTTTTTTCAACCATTTATACTAATTATTGAGTGTATTGAAAAACTTCTGACTATAAATGTGCATTTAAATGCTACAGTGTTAAATTCAACTGCATTTGTCAAATTGTGGTTGATATGCAAACTTAGATTAGTTATGGAGATGAGTTTGGTCAAAATCAGTGAAATCGTTCTGTGAAAATCAACTTGGGACATAGAATTTCCAATTAAGTTTAATGAATGTTTTATTATTATTTGCCAATTATATTAGTAAAATTTATAATATGTATGTGTATTGTTTTCTGATAATTGGTTTTAAACACTAGCATGCTACTTTTCTCTGCCCATATGCATCAAAGCGTTGGGACTTTATTGAACATCACACTGCTTGAGTTGTACCTGCATCAAGAGATGCAAAGCAAGTATTTAGGTTTACGCAGAATCTCTAAAGCAACGACTGGAAAAATGAAAAGCTTTGTTAAATAAAGAAAGAAATAAGAGCACAATTCTGGAATAGGTGGAAAATTTACATCTATGATGCTTAAGAAGAGAATCCACTGTACTTCCCAATTCTAACTAAAGTTACTGTCAAATTGAGTAAAACACTTTCTATAAGCAGATATTTATAATTTGCTGAGGCACACTTGTAAATATCACAGACGTCTCAGACATTCATGCTTTTAGAATTTAATTTTTTGCCTGTTTTTGATTCTTCTAATGAGTGAGAAAGGGAACCAAAGCACTGAGAATTCAAATAAATATTAAGGAAAAATGTTCTGATGGGAAGTTATATATATTCATGCATTGTTTGTGGGAGAGGACAACAAAGAAGCAAATGGGCAAATATTAAATTGAGTTTCATTCTTGTAAGTGTAGAGCAGTAATTAAGAACTCCTTATAGGAAAGATTTATGTCAAGTTTTGGATAGTGTAAACATGCTTAAATCCATACCCTCCAATGTCCATAAAAATTCTGAAAAAGATATTTTTCATTTTTAAGATGATGAAACCCTATGAATAATGGAAAACATTTTAAGGTACCATCATCATGCCAGAAATTTTGAGAACTACCTGGGAGATAGAAAACATATAGTTTTAAGTTCCAAAAAAAAAAAAAAAAAAAAAAAAAAAAAAAAAAAAAAAAAAAAAAAAAAAAAAAAAAAAAAAAAAAAAAAAAAAAAAAGAAAAAGAAAAAGAAAAAAGAAATAAAAAAAAGAAAAAAGAAAAGTAAAAAGAAGAGGAAATTGGATCATAGGAAACTAGGTTCCTTCCAAGTGAGTGTCTGAGAAGCTCCAGGCTCAGCATCAGCAAATTAAAAGAAAGTAATGGGCTGTGGAATAATCATCAGTGTAGTTCACTCAAAATGCTTTGTGTTGAAAATATTGGGATTTTACAGAAATGGCAATTCTATGCTTATAGTAACTTTGGAATTTAGCCCCCAAAAGATATTAAACAAGCTTTGTTATAATATTAAAGGATTAAATTCATGATGAAGATACAATGCCTATGCCCCAAATAGCATAGATCAACATTTATAATATAAAAACCCTAGGAGATACAAGGACAAATAAAGGCACACTAGACATAGGAGACTTTACTTCACAGATGAAATTACTTTAATACTCAATGCTTACTCGCTGGGAGAAATAGCTTTTTAGGATTGCTTAGTATTTTACCTAGGTCTGAATAGTGTACAAAGAGAAAGTTCTTCCAGTGATTGTTAAAACTAAATTCTGGGGACGCCTGGGTGGCTCAGTTGGTTAAGCAGCTGCCTTTGGCTCAGGTCAGGATCCCAGTGGCCTGGGATGGAGTCCCACATAGGGCTTCTTGCTCAGCAGGGAGCCTGCTTCTCCCTCTGCCTCTGCCTGCCACTCTGTCTGTGCTCGCTCTCTGGCTCTCTCTCTCTCTGACAAATAAATAAATTAAATCTTAAAAAAAATCCCAAAACTAAATTCTGGCATTCTTGTTAAATGTAATCCTCATTTATGTGACATCAAATCATTCATGCTTTGAAATTTTTAGGGCATGTAAATGGGGAAGGATAGTTGAACTGAGGCCAAAATAGAATAAATGGAGAATAAGAATTGAAGGAAAGGAAGTTGAATATCACAGTGATTGGAGAATATGACAATATTAATATTGTGTTAGACATATGTTCTATTTAAAATTGAGGTCATGAATTTCTTTATGATTACAGTTTATTTGAGAAGCATTTGTTGGTTAAGTTCTTAAAAGACTGCTTTACCTGCTGGTTCCTTAAGGAGTAAATAAAAGGATTTAGCATTGGGGCAACAGAGGTATTGAGCACAGCTATACCCTTGGTCAAACCCACTCCTTCTTTTGCTGACGTTTTGACATACATGAAAATGCAACTTCCATAAGAAATAGAGACAACAATCATGTGTGAGGAACAAGTGGAAAAGGCCTTTTTCCTTTGTTCAGCAGAGGGGATTCTCAGAATCGTTTCAAGGATGAATACATAGGAAAGAACCACTAATATTAAGGTTACCATGAGCGTGAATACTGCCAGGAAGAATGCCATGAGCTCTAGGAATGCTGTGTCTGTGCAGGAGATCAACAGCATAGGAGAAGAGTCACAAGTGAAGTGGTCAATGATGTTGGAGTCGCAGAAATCCAGTTGAAGTCCCATGATCACAGGTGGAAAGATAATGAGAAATCCAGCTAGCCAGGAGCTAATTACAAGCTGGTTGCAGACTCTGCTGTTCATTATTGCTGTGTAATGCAATGGCTTGCAGATAGCTACATACCGATCATAAGACATAGCAGTCAAAATAAAAAATTCCGTTGCACCAAGGAGTATGAGGAAAAACACCTGTGCCATGCAGGAATTATAGGAAATGGTCATATCTCTTGTTATAATGCTGACCAGAAATCTAGGAATAGAAACTGTTGTGAATGAGATTTCTAGAAAAGAGAAATTCCTAAGGAAGAAATACATGGGAGTTTTAAGGTGAGGATCTACCAGAGTGAGGGTTATAATTGTCATGTTCCCAGTTATACTCAGTATATATGTGAAAAATAGAAATAGAAAGATCAAAATATTTAGTTCTGGGTCATTTGTTAATCCTAGAAGAATGAACTCTTTCACAGATGTTTGATTTTTCATTTCTTACTGCTGACTTCTTCTAAATCTGTAAATGCAAAGAAAAAACAAGGATTTTTTAAAAAAGATTTTATTTATTTATTTGACAGACAGAGATCACAAGTAGGCAGAGAGGCAGGCAGAGAGAGAGAGGGGGAAGCAGGCTCCCTTCTGAGCAGAGAGCCTTTTGTGGAGCTAGATGCCAGGACCCTGGGATCATGACCCGAGCCAAAGTCAGAGGCTTTAACCCACTGAGCCACCCAGGTGTCCCTAGGATTATTATTATTATTTTTGGCACTTCTGCTGGTTTAAAAAATATGTAAGACATATAATGGAGCAATGAATTGTCCATCAACTGTATTGAATTTTGAAAATATATATGAGCCAGCACAAAGAAACTTATGCCTAGTATCTTCCTTTTAGACCACTAGCCATTTAACATTGAGTAAGACACTTGGTAGGTGTAATGAACACATCTGTATATGAAAAATAATCTTATCAAATGTTTTACTTTCTTTTAAAAATTTGTTCACATGTGTATGAAGACTATAAAATATATTATTTTATTTCAAACACTTTCTTTCTCTCTTTATTTTTTTTTAGATTTTATTTATATATTTGACAGACAGAGATCACAAGTAGGCAGAGAGGCAGGCAGAGAGAGAGGAGGAAGCATGAATCCCATGGAGCAGAGAGCCCAATGCAGAGCTCCATTCCAGGACCCTGAGATCATGTCCTGATCTAAAGGCAGAGGTTTTAACTGACTGAGCCACCCAGCCGCCTGATATTATTCTATTTTCATTAAAATATTTTACTAATGGCTATGTAATAATGAATTTTCTTAAAGAAGAACATTTGAAATTTGCTTTTAAAATAGTTTCTACAATTTATTCAAGATGTTTCATATCTTTCCTGCCTAAATAGAGAATTAATAACTTAACAGAAGAATCAAGGCTATAAAATCTGAAATTTATATAATCCTAAACAGACCAAGAATTAAAACTTTTCCTTTCTGAATTAAATAACAATCTATTACTTTTTAGAAGATATTCAAAGAGAAACATTTAAGTGATTTAGGTTATAAATTGATTAGAAAATGGAAAAAAATGAATGAAGTATGAAACAAAAAATATACTTACTGTTATATAATTCCTGTGGTAACAGTTTGGCTTCTCAAATCCATATGTTCTGTTGCTTTAGTTTAATTGAGTGTCCGTGTTTGAGTCTTTCCTTCTGGAGCATTTTATAGACTTCACAATTTGTTTCTGCCTTTAATTTCATTATGCAAGAAGCTACTTCTGTAGTGTGTAGGTGGAATTTGGCAGGATGATCCTGGTCACATAGAGAAAGATGAAACATATTGAAGAATAAGTTTAGGAAAAAGTTTATTCCTGACGTTGGGGAGACCCTCATAGAAAGTTGACACAGCCCCAGTTGCTGGTAGAAGCTGCAAACAAAGTATTCAAGAGGATCTGTAACTGGTGATCCAGGAAACAGTTGGTGACACAGTGGAAACAGGTATACAGACTGTTCCATGTAGTCAATCCAAGTTTGAAAGGCTGAGACTCAAGTGGTCTTGCAAGTTTTTCATTGGGTAGCAGTATCTCTGGCACTACGCTGTTGTATAGGAGTAAAGCCAGAGGTATGGAGAGGGGAGGCCAGCAGCAAAATGGACCTCTGCTCTAAATTTCTGCCTGGTGACATGGAGAACTAGAGACTGAGCTTTCCTGGAATGTGGCTTAGACTCTCAAAATAAATAAAAAGTAAAAGAAGGAGAAAAATGTGGATCGAGGCTGTAGTTACAGTGAAATAGGCAAATAGAGGTGACAAAGTTGTATGTGTTGCTGGTTAATTAGGTGAAGCTCTTCATTCAAAAGAAGGAGAGGCTCAAGCCATAAGTGAAAATCAAGAAATAACAGGTATAGGAAAGAGGTGATCTGCATAGGAATGAAAAAAAAATGTTTGAGAGAGAAAATTCTTGACATGTAGGGAACTATCCTAAGTTACACAGTCCAAGAGCTGGCATTTAGTCTCCCTTATTTTCCAAAATTTCTATGAAAATAAAAATATCCTGGGGTGCCTGTTTGGCTCAGTGGATTAAAGCCTCTGTCTTCGGCTCAGGTCATGATCTCAGGGTCCTGGGATGGAGCCCCGCATCGGGGTCTCTGCTCAGCAGGGAACCTGCTTCCTCCTCTCTCTCTGCCTGCCTCTCTGCCTGCTTGTGATCTCTTTCTGTCAAATAGATAAATTAAAAAAAAAGAAAAATATCCTAACTCTAGACTCTAGGGAGACCTACTAATATAACATTTTACCTCACTCCCAGTAACTTAGGTAAAATAAAGATAAGTTGTCATTTTGTAAAAAAACTTATTCTTCCCTTCCAGTGGGAAAAGTTGGTTTTCCAACTCTTGTTTCCAAAACAAGGTTTTCCAACTCTAGTTTCCAAAACAAGATATAACAAGGTTATATCTTCCCTCTACCCCTAAAAATAGTCACAGGAGATTCTTGGAAAAAGCAATTAAAATGTCTCTGGAGAGAGATGTTCCTAAGGAGTATATTCTAACGTTTAGTTGAATAATTTTAATTAGGTAGCCTAGGGAAATGATTTTTTTTTATTTTTTAAATTTCTTTTCAGTGTACCAGAATCCATTGTTTATGCATCCCACCCAGTGCTCCATGCAATATGTGCCCTCCTTAATAACCACCACCTGGCTCACCCAACTTCCCACCCCCCTTCAAAACTCTCAGATTGTTTTTCAGAGTCCATAGTCTCTCATGGTTCATCTCCCCTTCCAAAAAGACATTAAATGTCAGTGAGGTGTAGAGGTACAGAGAATAGCAGTGAGGAAAAAGTAGTCTTGGAATTTTCATATTGTCAATGTTATATTATTATTTTTTTAATTTTATTTATTTATTTGGGAGAGAGAGAGTGAGAGAGAGCATGAGAGGAGAGAAGGTCAGAGGGAGAAGCAGACTCCCCATGGAGATGGGAGGCTGATGTGGTACTTGATCATGGGACTCTTGGACCATGACCTGAGCTGAAGGCAGTCGCTTAACCAACTGAGCCCCAAAGGTGCTCAGTGTTATATTATTTTTACCTGAGATAAACATATGCAGAGGCACTATAATCCAATTACAGGTAAACTTGTGATGATGCAGAAAACTGCAAGAAGAAGGGGCCACAAGGTTATAAAATGTTTTATTCAAATATTTTGTAATAAAAATCTATTGAAAATAAACAAATAAACAATCTATTGAGAGTATACCAAACAAAAACAAAAACAAAACCCACAAATTAAAAAAAAATTTTTTTTAATTGTTTTATTTCTTTTCAGTGTAACAAAATTCATAGGTTTTGCACCACACCCAGTACTCCATGCAATGCGTGCCCTGCATAATACCCACCACCTGGCTCCCCCAACCTCCTACACCCATCCATACAAAACCCTCAGGTTGTTTCTCAGAGTCCATAGTCTCTCATGGTTCATCTCCCCCTCCAATTTCCCTCCACTCCCTTCTCCTCTCCATCTCACCATTGTCCTCCGTGTTATTTATTATGCTCCGCAAATAAGTGAAACCATATGATAATTGACTCTCTCCTTGACTTAAGTCACTCAGCATAATCTCTTCCAGTCCCGACCATATTGCTACAAAAGTTGGGTATTCATCCTTTCTGATGGAGGCATAATACTCCATAGTGTATATATGGAACACATCTTCCTTATCCATTTGTCCATTGAAGGGTATCTTGGTTCTTTCCACAGTTTGGTGACCGTGGCCATTGCTGCTGTTAACATTGGGGTACAGATGGCCCTTCTTTTCACCACATCTGTATCTTTGGGGTAAACACCCAGTAGTGCAATTGCAGGGTCATAGGGAAGCTCTATTTTTAGTTTCTTAAGGAATCTCCACACTGTTCTCCAGAGTGGCTGCACCAACTTGCATTCCCACCAACAGTGGAAGAGGGTTCCCCTTTCTCCACATCCTCTCCAACACACGTTGTTTCCTGTCTTGTTAATTTTGGCCATTCTAACTGGTGTAAGGTGGTATTGCAATGTGGTTTTAATTTTAACCTCCCTGATGGCTAGTGATGATGACATTTTTTCATGTGTCTGATAGCAATTTGATGTCTTCATTGGAGAAGTATCTGTTCACATCTTCTGCCCATTTTTTGATATGATTATCTGTTTTGTGAGTGTTGAGTTTGAGAAGTTCTTTATAGATCCTGGATATCAACCTTTTGTCTGTACTGTCATTTGCAAATATCTTCTCCCATTCTGTGGGTTGCCTCTTTGTTTTGTTTACTGTTTCCTTTGCTGTGAAGAAGCTTTTGATCATGATGAAGTCCCAAAAGTTCATTTCCACTTTTGTTTCCTTTGCGTTTGGAGACAAATCTTGAAAGAAGTTGCTGTGGCTGGTATCGAAGAGGTTACTGCCTATGTTCTCCTCTAGGATTCTGATGGATTCCTGTCTCACGTTGAGGTCCTTTATCCATTTTGAGTTTATCTTTGTGTACAGTGTAAGAGAATGGTCAAGTTTCATTCTTCTACATAGAGCTGTCCAATTTTCTCAGCACCATTTTATGAAGAGACTGTCTTTTTTCCACTGTATATTTTTTCCTGCTCTGTCTAAGATTATTTGACCATGCAATTGAGGGTCCATATCTGGGCTCTCTACTCTGTTCCACTGGTCTATGTGTCTGTTTTGATGCCAGTACCATGCTGTCTTGGTGATCACAGCTTTGTAGTAAAGCTTGAAATCAGGTAATGTGAAGCCGCCAGTTTTATTTTTGTTTTTCAACATTTCCTTAGCAATTTGGGGTTTCTTCTGATTCCAAACAAATATTAAGATTATTTGCTCCAGCTCTTTAAAAATACCGGTGTAAATTTGATCGGAATGGCATTAAAAGTATAGATTGCTCTAGGCAGTATAGACATTTTAACAATGTTTATTCTTCTGATCCTAGAGCATGGAATGGTCTTCCATCTTTTTGTGACTTCTTCAATTTCTTCCATGAGTGTTCTGTAGTTCCTCGAATACAGATCCTTTACCTCTTTGATTATGTTTATTCCCAGGTATCTTATGGTTCTTGGTGCTATAGTAAATGGAATCGATTCTCTAATTTCCCTTTCTGTAGTTTCATTTTAGTGTATAAGAAAGCCACTGATATCTGTAAATTGACTTTGTATCCTGCCACGTTACTGAATTGCTGTATGAGTTCTCGTAGTTTGGGGGTGGAGTCTTTTGGGTTTTCCATATAAAGTATCATGTCATCTGCGAAGAGAGAGAGTTTGATTTCTTCATTGCCAATTTGGATACCTTTTATTTCTCTTTGTTGTCTGATTGCTGTTGCTAGGACTTCTAATACTATGTTGAACAAGAGTGGTGAGAGTGGGCATCTTTGTTGTGTTCCTGATCTCAATGGGAAGGCTGTGAGCTTCTTCCCATTGAGGATGATGTTTGCTGTGGGTCTTTCATAGATAGATTTTATGAAGTTCAGGAATTTTCCCTCTATCCCTATACTTTGAAGCATTTTAATCAGGAACAGATGCTGGATTTTGTCAAATGCTTTCTCTGCATCAATTGAGAGGACCATGTGGTTCTTCTATCTTTTCTTATCCGTCTTGTTAGAACATTTGTTAGAACATCTTGTTAGAACATTGATAGAACAATATTGTTCTATCACATTGATTGATTTGCGAATGTTGAACCATCCTTGTAATCCAGGGATGAATCCCACCTGGTCATGGTGGATGATCTTTTTAGTTTGCCATTGGATCCTGTTTGCTAGGATCTTGTTGAGAATCTTAGCATCCATATTCATCAGTGATACTGGTCTGAAATTCTCCTTTTTGGTGGGGACTTTGCCTGGTTTGGAGATCAGGGTAATGCTGGCTTCATAAAAAAAGTTTGGAAGTTTTCCTTCTGCTTCAATTTTTTGAAACAGCTCCAGGAGAATAGGTATTATTTCTTCTTTGAAAGTTTGGTAGAATTCCCCAGGGAATCCATCAGGTCCTGGGCTCTTGTTTTTTGGGAGTTTTTTGATCACTGCTTCAATTTCGTTACTAGATATCGGTCTATTCAGGTTGCCAATTTCTTCCTGGTTCAATTTTGGGAGTTTATAGTTTTCCAGGAATGCATTCATTTCATCTAGGTTGCTTATCTTATTGGCATATAACTGTTGATAATAACTTCTGATGATTGTTTCTACTTCATTGGTGTTAGTTGTGATCTCTCCCTTTTCATTCATAATTTTATTAATTTGAGCTTTCTCTCTT
The DNA here is from genome assembly GCA_004024625.1 of Mellivora capensis. NCBI lineage: Eukaryota > Metazoa > Chordata > Mammalia > Carnivora > Mustelidae > Mellivora > Mellivora capensis. The sequence continues at coordinate 57,658 of PISX010009803.1, read as the reverse complement.
TTCTTTTGGATTAGTGTGGCCAATGGAGTGTAAGAAAGACTTTTTTGAAAGAATAAATAAGATTGATAATCTTATTTATTCTTTAAAAAAAACCAGCTTCTAATTTCATTGATACGTTCTACTGTATCTCTAGTTTCTACATCATTGATCTCTGCTCTGATCTTGATTATTTCCCTTGTTGTGTGTGGAGTTGGTTTAACTTGTTGTTGATTCTCCAGTTCTTTAAGGTGTAGAGACATCTGGCGTAGTCTGGATTTTTCAATTTTTTTTGAGGGAGGCTTGGATGGCAATGTATTTACGTCTTAGGACCACTTTTGGTCTATCCCATAGGTTTTGGACCGAAGTGTCTTCATTCTCATTGGTTTCCATGAATTGTTTAAGTTCTTCTTTGATCTCCTGGTTGATCAAAGCATTCTTAAGGAAGGTGGTCTTTAGCTTCCAGGCATTCGAGTTTCTTCCAAACTCATCCTTGTGATTGAGCTCCAGTTTCAGAGCATTGTGTCTGAGAATATGCAGGGAATAATCTCAGTCTTTTGGTATCGGCTGAGTCCTGATTTGTGACCCAGGATGTGGTCTATTCTGGAGAAGGTTCCATGTGCACTTGAGAAGAATGAGTATTCTGTTGTTTTAGGGTGGAATGTTCTGTATATATCTATGAGGTCCATCTGGTCCAATGTGTCATTCAATGCTTTTGTTTCTT
>PISX010009803.1:46098-56858 GCA_004024625.1 Mellivora capensis | reverse complement strand
TTGAATGATCTATTACTGAGAGAGGTGTGTTAAGATCTCCTACTATCAGTGTATTCATATCGATATGACTCTTTATCTTGATTAATAGTTTTCTTATGTAATTGGCTGCTCCCATATTGGGGACATAGATATTTAAAATTGTTAGATCATCTTGGTGGATAGTCCCTTTAAGAATGATGTAGTGGGTGCACCTGGGTGGCTCAGTGTGTTAAGGGCTCTGCCTTTGGCTCAGGACATGATCCCAGGGTCCTGGGATTGAGCCCCACATTGGGCTCTCTGCTCCTCAGAGAGCCTGATTCCCTTCCTCTCTCTCTGCCTGTCTCTCTGCCTACTTGTGATCTCTATCAAATAAATAAAATCTTTAAAAAAAGAAAAAGAATGATGTAGTGTCCTTCTGTATCTCTGACTACAGTCTTTAGTTTAAAATCTAATTTATCTGATATGAGAATCACTACCCCGGCCTTCCTTTGAGGCCCATTGGCATGAAAGATGCTTCTCCATACCTTCACTTTCAGTCTTGTGTATCCTTAGGTTCAAAATGGGTCTCTTGTAGACAACATATGGATGGGTCCCGTCCTTTTATCCAATCTGCAACCCTGTGTCCTTTTATGGGCTCATTTAGGCCATTCACATTGAGACTGATTATTGATAGATATGTTTTTATTGACATCATGTTACCTTTGAAGTCTTTCTTTCTGTAGATTGTCTCTATATTTCTGTTCAATGATTCTTAGGATTTTTCCTCTTTTATAGAAACCCCCCTTCATATTTCCTGCAGTGTTGGCTTGGTGGTCGCGTAGTCTTTTAAGCCTTGCCAGTCTTGGAAGCTCTTTATCTCTCCATCCATTTTGAATGTCAGTCTTACTGGATAAAGTATTCTTTGCTGCATGTTGTTCTCATTTAGTGCCCAGAATACGTCTTGCCAGTCCTTTCTTGCTTGCCAGGTTTCTGTGGACAGGTCTTACTTTATTCTGATGGCCTTTCCTCTGTACGTAAGGAGCTTCGTTGTCCTAGCTGCCTTCAAGAGAGTTTCTCTAGAATTATAATTCCTCATTCTTACTATCAGGTGTCTTGAGGACTTTCAAGAATCTAAAGTATTGCCGGGGGGGGGGGGCGCATTCTGCCTCTAGTACATGAATGCTGGTTCCATTTGTGAGATTGGGAAAATTTTCATGAAGAACTTGTTCCACTATATCTTCTAGACTTCTTTCTTTCTCCTTCCCTTCAGGGATTCCAATAATTCTGATATTGGAACGTTTCATGGCATCATTTATTTCCCTGATTCTGTTTTTGTGGCTTCTAAGCTGCTTGTTCCAGGCTTCCTCCTGATCCTTTCTCTCTATCTGTTTGTCTTCCAGATCACTAATTCTATCTTCTGTCTCAATTGCCCTAGCTATTAGAGAATTTAGATTAGATTGAAACTCATTGAGAGCCTTGTGAACATTATCCCTGGTGGCTTTCAGTTCTGTCCTAACATCGTGAACATCATCCCTGGTGGCTTTCATTTATGCCCTAATCAATTCTGTTTGGTCATCCATGGCTTTCTCCAACCTAGCTATTGCCTGGATAATTGTTAGCCTGAGTTCCCTTTCCAACATAATGTCTATGTTGGTAGCCATTAGTTCTGTTGCAGAAGGCCCATCCTCTGAATTGTTTTTTCTGCTGTGCATTCCTCTTCCTAGTCATTTTGGTGAGAGATGGCTGAACGGATGTAGCTGGATGTATCATCCGTGGTGCAATCATAGTGTACCCTGAAACACTTCTGAGCTATCAAGAGTCCCCACCCAAATGAAAGAAAAAAGGAAAGAGAGAAAGAAGAAAAAAAAGAGAGAGAGTGAGAGAGGGAGAGAGACAGGAAAAATAAAGAAAGATTAAAAAGAAGCCTCAGCCCAAATGGGCCCCAAGGTAAAGTTTGTGAAGTATACAAGCAAAAACAGACAATCAAAAGGCTGATAAATGTATATGACAAGAGAAGAAAAAAATATATACATATATATGTGGAAGAAAAACAAACAAACAATCAAACAAAGAACCTCGTCGAAAAGAACCCCAAGTATAAGATTTATATAGTACCAGGACAAACACAAATACACAGAAACACTGGCAGAAGAAAAAGATGAGAGAGTGGTTATAAATTCTCAGTGTGGGCGAGGAAGATTATTTCGATTCTTCCTTGATATATCTTGATATCTTTGTTAAAGGACTCAACTTTCCTAAGGTAATGGGGATTAAAAATTGGATACTTATAGTGGAAGCATTGATTGGGAAAGGGGATTACCTTGATGATTAACTCTATATGATTTTAAAAAATAAAAATAACTAAAAGAATGAACTAAACTATACTAAAGTAAAATTTTTTAAAAATTAAAAAAATAGAAAAGGAAAGGAAAAACACGGGTATATGTATCAAAAAGTTCAGGTTAAAAGGTTATTATGGAATTTGATATACTGGATATCTCACTGTGATGATAATAGGCTAAAAAATCTATATAAAAAATTTTAAAAAATTTAAAAAAAATTAAAAATGAACCAGAATAGTGGGAACAAATTAAAAATAAAAGTTGTATCTATGAAGTAGTAGTGGTTGTTCTCTGGTCAGTACTTTTTTTTTTTCCCCAGGTTTGCTTTCTGGGGGAGGGGCCTGCCACGTGGGTTTTCAGGCAGTGTTTCCTGAGTTAAGTCCTCCCGCCCCACCCTCAAGGGGGATAGGCTCTGAGGAAACCGGTCCCTCAAGCTTTTGTTCTCTGGAGGTTTTTGTGTTTGTTCCTTTGTTTTCTCTCCCCTTGGCAGCTCTTGATGGTTTTTGGAGGTTTAGAGGAAAGCAAACTGCACCCAGACCTCCCTCTCAGAGAGAAGCCTCAGTCTGCTCCCCTCTGGGTGCTGCAGAGCACATACATTCCCCCTTGGCAGCTGGCAGAGCATGTTCCCAGTAGCAGTCCCTGGGGACACAGGGACTCCTGCTTGCACCCAAAACCACAACAGCGGCAGTTGTCTGGGCAGCTTCAGACCGCCAGAGAGGTTCCAAGCAGCGATCGCACACTGAGATTTTCCCAGTGGCCCAGGCTGGGAGCGCTCAGACTTTCCGGGTCTGAGAGCGCTGGGCTGGCACTTTCCCGCACCTCTCTCAGGGGAGGGTGTGGGGCCCGTCTCAGTCTCTGATAGCAGGGCACGGTGCATGTGTGGGGACTGTAAAAAGGCAGTTTCTGCCAGCTGGCAGGGCTTACAGTCCCTCCCACACCCCACGTGCCCTTAGGCACTCTTGCTGGAGGCTCAGGGACTAAGACCTGGTTTCTCCACCGCACTCTTTCTGGCTCAGCACCAGGGGTGGTTGTCCTCAGTCCGGGGACTTAAGCCCCTGTCCCTAACCATCCCAATTCCCACTGCAGAATTTCACTCTGTGATCCTTTGCTCTTTTTGAGTGCTTTCTACTAGACTTCAAGTTAATGCTGGTCCCCAGATGCAGGGGACTCTCGTATTGGGGTATCACTTTCCAATGTGTTGCTTCTGGTGGCTCCCTCCCCCTTTTGTTTATCTTCCCATTCCAGTCCAACGTTCCACTCAGCTTTACCTGCCCTCTGGTGTCTTCTGCCCCTGTAGAGATCCAGATGTGCATAATTATGATCTCAGCTGATTTCATGGGTGATCGGAGTTCCGTGGTACGTAATCAGCTCACTTTAGGGTACAGGTTGAAACAGCGCCTCCTTCTAGTTCCCTGCCATCTTGTCCCCCCAACCCGGAACTTTTTGCACAGTGAAGGAAACCATTAACAAAATGAAAAGGCAACCTCCTGAATAGGAGAAGATATTTACAAATGATATATCCAATAAGGAGTTAATATCCTAATATATAAAGAAATTCTACAACTCAACATAGAAAACCCCCAACTAACCCAAATAAAAATTGGGAGAGATTCTGAATAGGTGATTTTCCCAAAAAAGTTGTACAGATGGCTAACAGACACATGAAATTGTGCTCAACATCATTAATCATCAGGAAAATACAAATCAATACCACAATGAGATATCACCTTACAACTGTCAGAATGGCTAGAATCAACAAGGCAAGAAACTCTGCTGGTAGGAATGTGCAAGAAAAGAGAATTCTCTCATGCCATTTGATAGGAATATAAATTGTAGCAGCCACTATGGAAAAAAGCATGGTGGTTCCTCAAAGAATTAAAAATAAAAATACCATAAGATTCAGTAATCTAACTACTGCATGTTTCTCCAAAGAAAACAAAAACACTAAATCAGAAAGATACAAGCACCTCTTACTTATTGCAGCATTATTCATTATAGATAAGATATGGAAGCAACCCACTGTCCATTGATAGATAAATGAAAAATAAAAGATGTGATATATATACAATGGAATACTACTCAGCCAAAAAAAGGAAAAAATGAGATCTTGCCATATGCAACAACATATATGGACCTAGAGGGTATTATGTTAAGTGAAAGAAGTCAGAGTAAGACAAATACCATTTATATATGCAATCTAAAAAAACAAAACAAATGATTAAACAGAAAAAACAGACTTCTAACTAGAGGGAACAAACTAGTGGTTGCCAGCCAGGGTGGGGAGATGGATGGAAGGATGGGTAAAATAAATAAAGGGTATTAAGAGGCACAAATTTCTAGTTATAAAATAAATAATTCAGGGAGATGAAAACTACAGCATAAGGAGTATAGTAAATATTATTGTGATGATATATAGTATACTACTTATTGTGATAATCTCTTAGTAATGTGTAGAATTGTTGGATATGTTATATACCTGAAACTAATATAACATGTAAGTTAGTTATGTTTCAATAAAAAATAGTTAAACCAATTCTTTCTGATGTAGAATTTAAACATCAGCATATAATTAAGCAGAAAGTTATGAAATCCTCATGTTTTAGAAGGCTCAAATTTTTTTATCATTTTATTTATTTTGTAAGATTTTTGTTTATTTATTTATTTATTTTTATGTTTTTAAAGGTTTTATTTGTTTATTTTATTATTTATTTTTATTTAAATTTCTTTTCAGCATAACAGGATTCATAGTTTTTAAATGACACCCAGTACTCCATGCAATGCGTGCCCTCAATAATACCCTCCACCTGGCTCCCCCAACCTCCCAACCCCCGCCCCTTCGAAACCCCTCACATTGTTTTTCAGAGTCCGTAGTCTCTCATGGTTCACCTCCCCTTCCAATTTCCCTCAATTCCCTTCTCCTCTCCATCTCCCCATGTCCTCCGTGTTAATTGTTATGCTCCGCAAATAAGTGAAACCATATGATAATTGACTAACACTGCTTGACTTATTTCACTGAGCACATACTCTTCCAGTCCTGTCCATGTTGCTACAAAAGTTGCGTATTCATCCTTTCTGATGGAGGCATAATACTCCATAGTGTATATGGACTACATCTTCCTTAACAATTCGTCCCTTGAAGGGCATCTTGGTTCTTTCCACAGTTTGGCGACCGTGGCCATTGTTGTTATAAACATTGGGGTACAGATGGCCCTTCTTTTCACCACATCTGTATCTTTGGGGTAAATACCCAGTAGTGCAATTGCAGGGTCATAGGAAAGCTCTATTTTTGGTTTCTTAAGGAATCTCTACACTGTTCTCCAGAGTGGCTGCACCAACTTGAATTCCCACAAACAGTGGAAGAGAATTCCCCTTTCTCCACATCCTCTCCAACACACTTTGTTTCCTGTCTCGATAATTTTGGCCATTCTAACTGGTGTAAGGTTGTATCTCAATGTGGTTTTAATTTGAATCTCCCTGATGGCTAGTGATGATGAACATTTTTTCATGTGTCTGATAGCCATCTGTATGTCTTCATTGGAGAAGTGTCTGTTCATGTCTTCTGGCCATTTCTTGATATGGTTATCTGTTTTGTGCATGTTGAGTTTGAAAAGTTCTTTGTAGATCCTAGATATCAACCTTTTGTCTGTACTGCCATTTGCAAATATCTTTTGTATCTTCTCCCATTCTGTGGGTTGCCTCTTTGTTTTGTTGACTGTCTCCTTTGTTGTGCAGAAGCTTTTGATCATGATGAAGTCCCAAAAGTTCATTTTTGCTTTTGTTCTCTTTGCCTTTGGAGACATATCTTGAAAGAAGTTGCTGTGGCTGATACTGAAGAAGTTACTGCCTATGTTCTCCTCTAGTATTCTGGTGGATTCCTGTCTCACATTTTCCACTGTATATTTTTTCCTGCTTTGTATAAGATTATAGACCATAGAGTTGAGGGTCCATATCTGGGCTCTTTACTCAGTTTCACTGGTCTATGTGTCTGTTTTTATGCCAGTACCATGCTGTCTTGGTGATCACAGCTTTGTAGTAAAGCTTGAAATCAGGTAACGTTATGCCGCCAGTTTTATTTTTGTTCTTCAACATTTCCTTAGCAATTAAAGGTCTCATCTGATTCCATACAAATTGTAGGATTATTTGCTCCAGCTCTTTGAAAAAGACCGGTGGAATTTTGATGGGAATGGCATTAAAAGTATAGATTGCTCTAGGTAGTATAGACATTTTAACAATGTTTATTCTTCCGATCCAAGAGCATGGAATGGTCTTCCATCTTTTTGTGTATTCCTCAATTTCTTTCATGAGTGTTCTGTAGTTCCTCAAGTACAGATCCTTTACCTCTTTGGTTAGGTTTATTCCCAGGTATCTTATGGTTCTTGGTGCTATAGTAAATGGAATTGATTCTCTAATTTCCCTTTCTGTAGTTTCATTGTTAGTGTATAAGAAAGACACTGATTTATGTACATTGACTTTGTATCCTGCCACGTTACTGAATTGCTGTATGAGTTCTAGTAATTTGGGGGTGGAGTCTTTTGGGTTTTCCATATAAAGTATCATGTCATCCGCGAAGAGAGAGAGTTTGATTTCTTCATTGCCAATTTGGATACCTTTTATTTCTTTTTGTTGTCTGATTGCTCTTGCTAGGACTTCTAATACTATGTTGAACAAGAGTGGTGAGAGTGGGCATCCTTGATCTCAGAAGGCTGCGAGCTTCATCCCATTGAGAATGATGTTTGCTGTGGGTCTTTCATAGGTAGATTTTATGAAGTTCAGAAATGTTCCCTCTATCACTATACCTTGAAGCATTTTTTTAAAATTTCATTTCTTTTCAGTGTAACAGAATTCATAGTTTTACACCACACCCAGTGCTCCATGCAATGCGTGCCCTCCAAAATACCCACCACCTGGCTCCCCCAACTTCCCACCCCCTGCCCCTTCAAAACACACAGGTTGTTTTTCAGAGTCCATTGTCTCTCATGGTTCATCTCCCCCCAAATTTCCTTCCACTTCCTTCTCCTCTCCATCTCCCCATGTCCTCCGTGTTATTTGTTATGCTCCGCAAATAAGTGAAACCATATGATAATTGACTCTCTCTGCTTGACTTATTTCACTCAGCATAATCTCTTCCAGTCCCGTCCATGTTGCTAAAAAAGTTGGGTATTCATTCTTTGTGATGGAGGCATAATACTCCATAGTGTATATGGACCACATCTTCCTGATCCATTCGTCCGTGGAAGGGCATCTTGGTTCTTTCCACAGTTTGGCGACCGTGGCCATTGCTGCTATAAACATTGGGGTACAAATGGCCCTTCTTTTCACCACATCTGTATTCCTGGGGTAAATACCCAGTAGCGCATTCCAGGGTCATAGGGAAGCTCTATTTTTAATTTCTTGAGGAATCTCCACACTGTTCTCCAGAGTGGCTGCACCAACTTGCATTCCCACCAACAGTGGAAGAGGGTTCCCCTTTCTCCACATCCTCTCCAACACACGTTGTTTCCTGTCTTGCTAATTTTGGCCATTCTAACTGGTGTGATGTGGTATCTCAATGTGGTTTTAATTTGAATCTCTCTGATGGCTAGTGATGATGAACATTTTTTTATGTATCTGATAGCCATTTGTATGTCTTCACTGGAGAAGTGTCTGTTCATATCTTGTGCCCATTTTTTGATATGATTATCTGTTTTGTGTGTGTTGAGTTTGGGAAGTTCTTTATAGATCCTGGATATCAACCTTTTGTCTGTACTGTCATTTTCGAATATCTTCTCCCATTCCGTGGGTTGCCTCTTTGTTTTGTTGACTTTCTCCTTTGCTGTGCAGAAACTTTTGATCTTGATGAAGTCCCAAAAGTTCATTTTTGCTTTTGTTTCCTTTGCCTTTGGAGACATATCTTGAAAGAAGTTGCTGTGGCTGATATCAAAGAGGTTACTGCCTATGTTCTGTTCTATGATTCTGATGGATTCCTGTCCCACATTGAGGTCCTTTATCCATTTCGAGTTTATCTTTGTGTATGGTGTAAGAGAATGTTCGAGTTTCATTCTTCTACATATAGCTGTCCAATTTTCCCAGCACCATTTATTAAAGAGACTGTCTTTTTTCCACAGTATATTTTTTCCTGCTTTGTCGTAGATTATTTAACTATAGAGTTGAAGGTCCATATCTGGGCTCTCTACTCTGTTCCATTGTTCTATATGTCTGTTTTGATGCCAGTACCATGCTGTTTTGGCGATCACAGCTTTGTAGTAAAGCTTGAAATCAGGTAATGAGATGCCACCAGTTTTATTTTTGTTTTTCAACATTTCCTTAGCGATTCGGGGTCTCTTCTGATTCCATACAAATTTTAGGATTATTTGCTCTTGCTCTTTGAAAAATACCGGTGGAATTTTGATCGGAATGGCATTAAAAGTATAGATTGCTCTAGGTAGTATAGACATTTTAACAATGTTTATTCTTCTGATCCAAGAGCATGGAATGGTCTTCCATCTTTTTGTGTCTTCTTCAATTTCTTCCATGAGTGTTCTGTATTTTCTCAAGTACAGATCCTTTACCTCTTTGGTTATGTTTTTTCCCAGGTATCTTATGGTTCTTGGTGCTATAGTAAATGGAATCGATTCTCTAATTTCCCTTTCTGTATTTTCATTGTTAGTGTATAAGAAAGCCACTGATTTCTGTACTTTGACATTGTATCCTGCCACGTTACTGAATTGCTGTATGAGTTCTAATAGTTTGGGGGTGGAGTCTTTTGGGTTTTCCATATAAAGTATCATGTCATCTGCAAAGAGAGAGAGTTTGACTTCTTCCTTGCCAATTTGGATACCTTTTATTTCTCTTTGTTGTCTGATTGCTGTTGCTAGGACTTCTAATACTATGTTGAACAAGAGTGGTGAGAGTGGGCATCCTTGTCGTGTTCCTGATTCAATGGGAAGGCTGTGAGCTTCTTCCCATTGAGGATGATGATTGCTGTGGGTCTTTCATAGATAGATTTTATGAAGTTCAGGAATGTTCCCTTTATCCCTATACTTTGAAGTGTTTTAATCAGGAACGGATGCTGGATTTTGTCAAATGCTTTTTCTGCATCAATTGAGAGGACCATGTGGTTCTTCTCTCTTCTCTTATTGATTTCTTCTATCACATTGATTGACTTGTGAATGTTGAACTATCCTTGTAAACCAGGGATGAATCCCACCTGGTCATGGTGGATGATCTTTTTAATGTGCTGTTGGATCCTGTTTGTTAGGATCTTGTTGAGAATCTTAGCATCCATATTCATCAGTGATATTGGTCTGAAATTCTCCTTTTTGATGTGGTCTTTGCCTGGTTTGGGGATCAGGGTAATGCTGGCTTCATAAAAAGAGTTTGGAAGTTTTCCTTCAGCTTCAATTTTTTGAAACAGCTTCAGGAGAATAGGTGTTATTTCCTCTTTGAACGTTTGTTAGAATTCCCCAGGGAATCTGTCAGGTCCTGGGCTCTTGTTTTTTGGGAGGTTTTTGATCACTGCTTCAATCTCATTACTAGTTATTGGTCTATTTAGGTTGTCAATTTCTTCCTGGTTCAATTTTGAGAGTTTATATTTTTCCAGTAATGCGTCCATTTCATCTAGGTTGCCTAACGTATTGGCATAATACTGTTGATAATAGCTTCTGATGATTGTTTCTACTTCCTTGGTGTTAGTTGTGATCTCTCCCTCTTTATTCATAATTTTATTAATTTGAGCTTTCTCTCTTTTCTTTTGGATTAGTGTGGCCAATGGGTTATCGATCTTATTGATTCTCCAAAAAACCAGCTTCTAGTTTCATTGATACGTTCTACTGTATCTCTAGTTTCTACCTCATTCATCTCTGCTCTAACCTTGATTATTTCCCTTCTTTGCGTGGTGTTGGTTTAATTCGTTGTTGATTCTCCAGTTCATTAAGGTGTAGAGACAGCTGTTGTATTTTGGATTTTTCAATTTTTTTGAGGGAGGCTTGGATGGCTATCTATTTCCCCCTTAGGACCACCTTTGCTGTATCCCATAGGTTTTGGACCAACTTGTCTTCATTCTCATTGGTTTCCATGAATTTTTTAAGTTCTTCTTTTATCTCCTGGTTGATCGAAGCATTCTTAAGCAAGGTGGTCTTTAGCTTCCAGGTGTTTGAATTCCTTCCAAACTTTTCCTTGTGGTTGAGTTCTAGTTTGAAAGCATTGTGTCTGAGAATATGCAGGGAATAATGTCAGTCTTTTGGTATCGGTTGAGTCCTGATTTGTGATCCAGTATGTGGTCAATTCTGGAAAAGGTTCCATGTGCACTTGAGAAGAATGAGTATTCTGTTGTTTTAGGGTGGAATGTTCTGTATATATCTATGAGGTCCATCTGGTCCAATGTGTCATTCAATGCTTTTGTTTCTTTATTGATTTTCTGCTTGGATGATCTGTCTATTACTGAGAGAGGCGTGTTAAGATCTCCTACTATCAATGTATTCA
>PISX010009803.1:0-45998 GCA_004024625.1 Mellivora capensis | reverse complement strand
TTTTACAATTGTTAGATCATCTTGGTGGATAGTCCCTTTAAGAATGATGTAGTGTCCTTCTGTATCTCTGACTACAGTCTTTTGTTTAAAATCTAATTCATCTGATATGAGAATCGATACCCCAGCCTTTTGAGGCCCACTAGTATGAAAGATGCTTCTCCATCCCTTCACTTTCAGTCTGGGTGTATCCTTAGGTTCAAAATGGGTCTCTTTTAGACAACATATGGATGGGTCCTGTCATTTTATCCAATCTGCAACCCTGTGTCATTTTATGAGCGCATTTAGGCCATTCACATTGAGAGTGATTATTGATAGATACGTTTTTATTGACATCGTGTTACCTTTGAAGTCTTTCTTTCTGTAGTTTGTCTCTATATTTCTGTTCAGTGATATTCTTAGGATTTTTCCTCTTTCATAGAACCCCCCTTCATATTTCCTGCAGTGTTGGCTTGGTGGTTGCATACGCTTTTAAGCCTTGCTGGTCTTGGAATCTCTTTATCTCTCCATCCATTTTGAATGTCAGTCTTGCTGGATAAAGTATTCTTGTCTGCATGTGTTTCTCATTTAGTGCCCTGAATATATCTTGCCAGCCCTTTCTGGCTTTCTAGGTCTGTGGACAGGTCTTACTTTATTCTGATGGGCTTTCCTCTGTACATAAGGAGCTTCTTTGTCCTATCTTTCTTCTATAGGGCCTGCCTACAATTATAATTCTTCCATCTTGCTATTAGGTGTCTCAAGGTCTTTGAGAATGTATAATCTTGGGGGGAGACCGTTCTGCCTCTAGGACAGGAATGCTGGCTCCATTTGTGAGATTGGGAAAATTTTCATGGAGAACTTGTTCCACTATATCTTCTAGACTTCTTTCTTTCTCCTCTCCTTTAGGGATTCCAATAATTCTGACATTGGAATATTTCATGGCATCATTTATTTTCCTGGTTCTGTTTTCGTGGCTTTTAAGCTATTTTTTCCAGGCTTCCTCCTGACCCTTTCTCTCAATCTGTTTGTCCTCCAGATCACTAATTCTATCTTCTGTCTCAGTTACCCTAGCTTTTAGGGAATTTAGATTAGATTGGAACTCATTGAGGGCATTTGAACATCATCCCTGGTGGCTTTCAGTTCTGCCCTAAATTGTGAACATCATCCCTGTTGGCTTTCAGTTCTGCCCTAATCAATTCTGTTTGGTCATCCATGGCTTTCTCCAACCGAGCTATTGCCTGGATAATTGTTAGCCTGAATTCCTTTCCGACATACTGTCTATGTTGAAGAAAAAGAGAGAGAGAGAGTGAGAGAGGGGAAAAGAAAGAAGGATAAAAGAGAAGGCTCAGTCCAAATGGGCCCCAAGGTAAGGTTTGTGAAGTATACAAACAAAAACAGCCAAACAAGAAGACTGATAAAAGTATATGACAACTGAAGAAAAAAATATATACATATATATGGAGAAGCAAAACAAACAAACAAACAAACAAAAAAAGAACCTTGTCAAAAAGAACCCCAAGTATAAGATTTATATACTACCAGGACAAACACAAATACACAGAAACACTGGCAGAAGAAAAAGATGGGAGAGTGGTTATAAATTCTCAGTGTGGGCGAGGAAGATTATTTCGATTCTTCCTCGATATATCTTGATATCTTTGTTAAAGGACTCAACTTCCCTAAGATAACGGTGGATTAAAAATTGGTTTACTTATAGGGGTAGCAATGATTGGGCAAAAGGGATTACCTTGAAGTTTAACTCTATATGAATAATAACAAATAAAAATAAAGAAAAGAATGAACTAAACTAAACTAAAGTAATATATATAAAAAATTAAAAAAATAAAAAAGCAAAGGAAAAACACGGGTATACGTGTCAAAAAGTTCAGGTTAAAAAGTTATGATGGATTTTGATGTACTGGACATCACTGTGATAGAAAATACTAAAAAAAATACCTATATAAAAAATTTAAAAAAAATTAAAAAATGAACCAGAATATAGGAACAAATTAAAAATTAAAAGTTGTATCTATGAAGTAGTAGTGATTGTTCTCTTTTTGGGTTTTTTTTTTTTTTTTTTTTGGTTTGTGTTTTTTTAATTATTTTTTATTTTTGGTTGGCTTTCTGGGGGAGGGGCCTGCCATGTGGGTTTTCAGGCAGTGTTTCCTGAGTTAAGTCCTCCTCTCCCCCTCAAAGAGGTGGGCTCTGAGGAAACTGGCCCTTCAGGCTTTTGTTCTCTGGAGATTTTTATGTATGTTCCTTTGTTTTCTCTCCCCTTGGCAGCTCCCGATGGTTCTTGGAGGTTTAGAGGAAAGCAAACTGCACCCGACCTCCCTCCCAGAGAGAAGCCCCAGTCCATTCCTCACTGGGTGCTGCAGAGCACACAAGCTCCCCTTGGCCTCTGGCAGAGAATGTTCCCAGCCGTGGTCTCTGGGGACACAGGAACTCCTGCTTGTACCCAAAACCACAACAGCAGTGGTTGTCTGGGCAGCTCCAGACTGCCAGAGAGGTTCCAAACAGCAATCTCACACTGAGATTTTCCCACTGGACAGGGCTGGGAGTGCTCAGACTTTCCAGGTCGAGAGCGATGGGTTGGCACTTCCACACACCTCTCTCAGGGGAGGGTGTGGGTCATGTCTCAGGCTCTGATAGTGCGGCAAAAAGGCTGTTTCTGCCATCTGGCAAAGCTCCCACGCACTTAGGCCCTCTTGCTGGTGGCTCAGGAACCATGACCTGGTTTCTCCGCCGCACTCTTTCCTACTCAGCACCAGGGGTGGCTGTCCCTATCCGTCCCAATTCCCACAATTTCACTCTGCAATCTTTTGCTCTTTTTGAGTACTTTCTACCAGAGTTCAAGTTAATGCTGGTCCCCAGACCCAGGGGACTCTCCTATTGGGGTATCACTTTCCAATGGGTCATTTCTGTTGGCTCCCTCCCCCTTTTGTTTATCTTCTGATACCAGTCCGGCGTTCCCACTCTGCTTTACCTGCCCACTGGCGTCTTCTGCCCCTGTAGAGATCCAGACGTGTATAATTCTGATCTCAGGCTGATTTCATGGGTGATCGGAGTTCCTTAGTAGGTAATCAGCTCACTTTAGGGTACAGGTTGAAGTGGCGCCTCCTCCTAGTTCCCCACCATCTTGTCCCTCCCAAGGCTCAATATTTTTAAGGTATCAATATTTGACAAATGTATTGATAGATTCAACAAAATTCCAATTAAGATATCAAGATTCTTTTTTTTTCTTTTTTGAATAAATTTTTTATTTAGGACAGTTTTAGAACTATGAAAAATGTGAAGGTAGAGTTACTGTATTTCCTCAACACAATTTCTCCTTTTAACATGTTAATATGGTTGATTCATTATGATTAATGAACTGACACATTTATTGATATTTTGTTGGATTGATGCATTGTTATTAACTATAAAGAACCTAATTGATTCAGATTTCCTTGATTTTTACATACTGTTTCTTTTTTGTTCCTGGATCTCTTCCAGAATCCTACAGTATGTGGATTGTCTCTTTAAGAGGCTTCTTTGGATGGGGCACTCTCTCAGAATTTTGATAATCTTGAGAATTTGAAGAACTCTGATCAAGTAGTTTGTATAATAGACCTTCATGGGGATTTATATGATGTTATGCTCAGATTAAATTAGGGTTATGTGTTTTGGAAAGGAAGCCCGTGGGGTTAAATTTGCCATTTTCATCACATCCATATCATGAGTTTTCACTATTAGAATAATTTATGATTTTTCATTGGAACTTTGATCACCTGATTGAGGCACTAATTGTTAGAGTCCTCCACAAATTTGCTGTCCTCCCATCCTGCACTTTCCACATTGTGCTCTGTGGAAGGAATTCACTATGAACAGCTGACACTGAAGGAGTGGGAATTATGCTCTGCCTAGAAGATGAGGTATCTGTATAAATTATTTGGAATTCCTTTACATGGGAAATTTGTGTTCTTCCCTATTTATTAATTTACTGATAAATCTCCATTTATTTATACCCAGTATGGACTCATGGATCCTTATTTTATACTTCTGAGTTATATCCAATACAATTTATTTTGTTGCTAAATTTTTCTAGCTTTGGCCATTGGGAGGCCTTTTAAATGGCTACTCTTCCATCTGATATCCAACCATCATAGTGTGTTTTTTAAAAATCACTTCCTTGTTTTCTGGTACTATAAGATATTTCAGGGTCATCTTATATATCCCTTATCAGAGCCCTCTAATCAGACACTTGTGCAATAATACTTGGTTACTCTTATTGGACCAGGATGGTATTAGAAATCAAGATCTGGGCTCTAGATGGGTTCATTGCTACCATGGTGTCATTTCTTCTAGACCCTCTAAGAGGATAGAGCCAGAAAATATATGGGATCCTAATAACTTGTATATAAATACATAAGTATTACTATATGCAACCTTCTTCTCTGTAAACTCCCACTCCAAAAGTGAGAATCCTGGCTCCACTGATCACCATCCGTTTACTTATTATTGAAGTTCTATAGTAGGTCTGTGATCCATTTTGAGTTAAATTTTGTGAAAGTTCTGTGTCCAGATTTATTTTTTTATATGAATGTCCAATTCTACATTTGTGGAAAAGATTTTCTCTGTTGACTTGCCTTTGCTCTTTGTCAAAGATCAACTGTATGTGTGTGTTCTACCTGTGGAATTTTTATTCTGTTTCATTGATCTTTATGTATATTCTATTGTCAATACCCTGCTGTCTTCATTAATTTATCTTTATAGTGAGCATATTGTATTTTACCTTTAATTATTTCTTTTTCCATGTTCATCCTTTCTTTGTGTATGTAGAGTAAGTTTTCTGATCGGTATAATTTTCTTCTGCCTGAAGAACCTTTGGGAAAATTCCTTGTAGTTCAGGCCTGCTGATAATGAATTCCTTCAGTTTGTTTGTCTGACAAAGTCTTTATTTCTCCTTCACTTTTGAAGTATAACTTAACTGTGTGTGGGTTACTGGTTTTTCTCATTAAACACTTGAAATATTTCATTTTATTCCCCTCTTGTGTGCATATTTTCTGATTAAAAGTGTGCTGTAATTTCACACTTGTTCTTCTCTAGATAAGCTATATTTTTCCCATCTTTTATTTAAGGATTTTATCTCTTTTTTCTATATTTGTCTCTAGATAAACTATATTTCCCCATATTTTATTTAAAGATTTTCTTTGTGTTTTCTGAATTTGAATATTATATGGGTAGTTGAATTTTTGTGCATGTGTTTATCCTGTTATGTGTTCTCTAATTTTCCTGTGTCCATGTTTTAGTTTCTGTCATTAATTTTGGAAAGTTCTGCAGCCATTATTTCTTCGAATATTTCTTTTTCTCATTTCTCTCTTCTCTTTCTGGTGTTCCAATGATGCCTATGTTACAAGTTTGGGTTTGTCCCAAATTCTTGGATGCTGTTTTGTTAATTTTTTTCTCTTGCATTTAGTTTGGTAGGATTTATGAGCTGTCTTCAGGAATCACTGGTTCTTTCCTCTGCCTTGTTCAATCTACTAACATGCCCATCAAAGGCATTCTTCATTTTACTTATAAGTGGTACCCCCCCCCCCAGTATTTCCTTTGACTCTTTCTTATAGGTTTCATTTCTACACTTAATTTTGTCTTCTGTTGCTTTCTACTTTTTCTTTTAGAGATCTTACCAAATTAATCATAGTTGTTTTCAACTCCTTGCTAGATATCTTTAACATCTGTGTTATATTTGTTCTAATTCTGTAGCTTGCTTTATTGTCAGATGGTAGGGTGTTTTTGTTTGTTTGTTTTATTTTTTCCTTTACTATGCATTGTAATTTTTTATTGTTGAAATATAAACTGATGTACACAGGCCATTAGTTTGAAGATTTAGGATAATCTTGCTAAGATAATTTTGCTGGGATGTGTTTAATATTTGCTGCAGCTGAAGCTGTCGGTTGAAGATGTTTTCGTATCTTTTAGTGTCTTTACATTTTATCTCCCTTTCTGTAAGTATTCTTTCCAAGAAAGAGGAGAGCTCTACAGCTGTAATCCACTGTTACATTTTATATTGTGTGGTGGTAGTTGTGGGAAAATGGTAGTGTTTGGAAATCTTATGATTGCCTTCAACATTTTAAGCTTGTGTCTCTATGATGTGATTTTTCACAACCGTTTCTCTAGAGGTATAATTGTCCCAAACATCTGCCTTTGAGTTGAGACCTAAGGTTTAGAGAGGATTGGATTGTGAGTAATGTGCTTTGCCCAGTTAGGATAATGATATAGTAAAGTTCACTGAAATGTAGGTCTTTGTAATGGAGAACAATTTTGGTGTGTCTTGAAATGGTTATTTTTCCTTCAGCAGGAAAGGGTTTCTCTGTTTTTCACAAAAATGTCTGCAGGTAACCTCCATGAAAGTGCGAGGTCATTCTGAATTCTCGAATGCTAGTCCACACTTATTCTCAATAATCTGTCAATAACGTTTAAGTATTCCTACCATTTTATGGCTCCAGCAGTTGTATTTCAGATAAGCAAATCTCACCCATGACTCTGAATTTGTTCCACTTTTCAGTTTGCAAGGTAGCAGTTTACCCCATGACCTCAGTTCTCTGAAAGGTCAAAGACATGTTATCAATTTTCAGTTTGTTTAGCATTTTATTTTCTAAGAATGGGAATTCCAAGTTCTTTGAGTCAAGCTTACAGTGAAAGTTTTTGTGGTTGTTGTTGTTAATATTACAAGCTTAATCTAAAATTTCTATGGGAAGCTAAAACACCTAAAATAGTCAAATTAACTTTTTATTTTGCTGCGGATTTTTATATAATAAAATTACTAAGCCATTATTTGTTATAAAGCAGATTAATTAAGAGAATATGGTATTGGAAAAATAAAAGATATATAGATCTAGGGACAGAATAGAGAGTCCAAAAATAGACTCAAATATATATACTCAATTAACTTTTAAAATAGATGCCCAAAAGATTAAATGACAACACAATATTTTTCAATAAATAGTGGTGGAAAAGTTGGACATCCATAAGCAAAATCTGAACCACAGCATATATCTTTTATTATACAAAAAATATAACTCAAAATGGAACTTCTATTTAAATATGAAAACTGCAGCTTTGTAATTTCCACCAAGTGGTGAATCCATGTATCCACATAAACAAGGAATAAACAAATAATCTATGCAAATACATGGATGAATCATAAAAGCATTTTATAAGGTTATAAAGAGACACTCGAAAGCTACATACTATATGATTCCTTTTCTATGACAATACAAAATAAACAAAACCAAAGGACAATGGACCAGTGGATTCTTTAAGAGCTGTGAGTAAGGAGTAGGGATTGCCTATAGAAATGTTTGAGGAAATATTTTGAAGTGATTGAGATAATATTAATTTCGACTGTGCTTGTAGATATACAACTGCATACATTTGTCAAATTTTATAAAAGTGTGCAGCTGAAATTTACTGTTTGTAATTTTTAATTCTCTAAGCCTGACCAAAACCCAGAACAGAAACAAAAATAGAGTTAACTTTGGTGGTGTGAAAAGAAAAGCAGTGTCAGTATGGTTGATGTGTCTTTTGAGATCTATATTTTTGGGGACAGAAAAGCTGGGAGTTTCTATGTTAAAATATGGTGTTTGTTATGTTAGCCTGGGAAGTGGAAGTATGCATTTTTTAAGTTATTTTAAACTGCAATCATTAACTTTATATGCACTTCTGTAGATGGGGCACATTTAACAATAAAAACAAAGCAAATAGTAATGCAAGAATTTAATTTTAAAAGTCACTATTTCCATCATACCCAAATTATTTAATTTTGGATCTATTTATGCTTATGATAAAATGTCAAATGTGAAATTAAACTTTGCAGTGCATCATATAGTTTATTTTCAAATTATCTTTAGATCTACTTAATTAAAAATTATATAATTACTATTTTTCATGTGTAAGTATGAGCCTCTCTTCTATGTATTGAAAGCAGACTTTGAGATTCAGCTCTTCCACTTATGAGCATGACACCTGTTGGAATTTAATTTTCCTGGAGGTCCTGTTCTTTCAAAGCTTTTGCAATACTATATGGTTACAGAAACATAATACTATAAGGAGGTGATTGGGAGACAGGGAGCATAGAAAAGGCAAGGCCGATTTTACTTACCTGAAACAGCAATGATGATAAGATGGCTGTGAGGATTAAATGAAACAATACATTTGCAGTGATCAAACAATTGTAAATGTATTCTGCACTGTTAACATTCAATACATGGAACTTACTGTGATTGATATCAATGTAGAGTTTGGATTAGTAATTCTTGCTTTGGCCTAAGGTTTTCTTGGTTACTGTTATCAAATGAGAACAAAATTTTAAAATGCTATTGCATTCTTAATACTGTCCCTTATGTAGTTATGGAATTGACTACATAATATTGTTCCCAGGCTTATGGTGTGTTCAGATCATGGAATTTATATGTGGACTATAGCCTCCAAGATGATCACTGATTTTGATGAGTGTATGGAAAGACTCTTTTACATTAGGTGACAGATTAAGTCTTTGCTCAATATTTCTAGAAATTGGAAAGGAACAACATAAGGAATGGAGAAAGTCCTGGAAAAGGGCCTTTGTTCCCTGATAGCTCCTTCTCCATATTTCCCATTTTTCCATTAATTTTGAGATGCAATGCCATTTTAGACCGTGTCATCCATATTACTTAAAAGTATTCTTTTCTAGGGCAGTTCAAATGATGAGTGTAAGGACATTCTCAAGGGTGCAGAGAGACTGCATGGGACTCAGTCTCCAGAAAATAATAAATTCAACCCTGGGTATGGCTAAGAAGTAGTATTAGAAGAGATAGTTTTATATGTTTTAGTTCTTTCCACAACGTTCCTCATCTGACGTCATATTGTCTTCAAAATGTTTACATGTAGTTTGTTCCTTGTTACTACCTCAACCGAGAAGTGAACATGACAGCAACTGGCATTTTTTCACTCCTTATCTGCACCACTATCTACTCTTCTTGCATTCCCTGTCTTCACTGAAAAGCTCA
Organism: Mellivora capensis; assembly: GCA_004024625.1. Lineage (NCBI taxonomy): Eukaryota > Metazoa > Chordata > Mammalia > Carnivora > Mustelidae > Mellivora > Mellivora capensis. Next base: position 36,993 of record PISX010009803.1, on the reverse strand, counting down.
CAATGAATTGTGTCTCTTCAGACAGATTCCTGGATGTCATCACTTCCTCTATTTATCCCCACAGTCTTGCATTTTTACCCCACCCTCACCTCAAGAAAGTTTTGTTTCCTGAAAAACCCTCTTATTTATTTTTATATTTTTAGTTTTACATCCTCAGAACTGATGTTTTACTTCTGGATCTTACAATTCTATGTTTGAACCATTACAAAACCCTGACCTTCTTTCAAGTTGTCCTATGCATTATAACCAGAGTTCATTTTTATCTGCTGTACCCCTTCAATGAGAACTAGCTTCCTTAGGAAAAAATCCAAGTTGGTGCCTGGAAACAGTTTTTGGAATTATTTCTAATATTGAGAATGATAATTTTTTTTGTGAGTCAATACTTTATTATTTATTTATTTATTTATTTTTTAAAATTTGGAGATAGCTACATGATTATCTTTTTTTAAAATAATTTTTTTAATTTTTTATAAACATATAATGCATTATTAGCCCCAGGGGTACAGGTCTGTGAATCGCCAGGTTTACACACTTCATAGCACTCACCATAGCACATACCCTCCCCAATGTCCATAACGCCACCACCCTCTCCCTACCCCCCCTCCCCCAGGCCCCCTCAGTTTGTTTTGTGAGATTAAGGGTCTCTTATGGTTTGTCTCCCTCCCAATCCCATCTTGTTTCATTTATTCTTCTCCTACTCCCCAAACCCCCTACATTGCATCTCCACTTCCTCATATCATGTAGATCATATGATAGTTGTCTTTCTCCGATTGGCTTATTTTGCTAAGCATAATACCCTTTAGTTCCATCCACGTCATTGCCAAAGGCAAGATTTCATTTCTTTTGATGGCTGCATAGTATTCCATTGTATATATATACCACTCTTCTTTATCCATTCATCTGTTGATGGACATATAGGTTCTTTCCATAGTTTGGCTATTGTAGGCATTGCTGCTATAAACATTTGGGTGCACTTGCCCCTTTGGATCACGACGTTTGTATCTTTAGGGTAAATACCCAGTAGTGCAATTGCTGGGTTGTAAGGTAGCTCTATTTTCAACTTTTTGAGGAACCTCCATGCTGTTTTCCAGAGGGGTTGCATCAGCTTGCATTCCCACAAACAGTGGGAATTCCCCTGAGAATGATAATTTTTATCATTAGATTTACACATGGGATAAGAAGATTATTTATGTGTTTATTACAGCAGAGTTAATTTTGACTCACAGTATATACAGGTGGATGATTCCTTTCCTTATTAAGAAACTAAAGGTTCATTGTATTGAAACATTCAAGTCATCTCAAAAGTACACACAAGAGGGCACTTGGGTGGCTCAGTTGGTGAGGCATCTGGCTCTTGATTTTGGCTTGCATCGTGGTGTTGGGATCGTGGGATTGAGCACCCTGTCAGGTTTTGTGCTGGGCGGAGCCTGCTTGGGAATCTCTCTCTCCTTCTCCCTCTGCCCATCCCTGCTCAACGTCTCTCTTTCTTAAAAAAAAAAATAAATAAATAAATAAATAAATAAATAAAATAAAATTACACATATGTACTCATGCTGCTCTCAAATCTCTACATAAAGATTTAGTTTAGGTGTTAATATAGGATACTGTATACACACACACACACGCACACACACACACAGTTAAGAAGATAGCATACAGGATATCACTGCTCTTACATATCTATATATGCTGGAAAATGAAAACAAGGAAAATAGCAGCAAGGACCATATCCTAGGAAACTGGAAAGAAAGAGATGATACTGAGAATGGCCTATTTTTGCTATTGCCAGAGCCAACTGCCTTCCAAGCCTTCATTCACCCACTCATTCATTCATTTCTTCAGTAAAAACATTGTCCATTAGATTTGTGGACTCTAGGACCTGGTTAGTGATATGAAGTTTTCCTCATTCAAACTGCATATTACTCTCAGCTCAGAGTATTCACTCTTCCATAAAAACTCAGCAAATCATCAGATCACTGAGTATGCAATCAGTGAATTTAAGATAATATCTTTAATGCTTTTAATCATCTCCTTAGTGTAACTAAAAGGAGAAAACCTTAAGCAATTGAATATGCTGTAAAATCTATTCACATAATTTTTGACTAATATATAGTTTCTAATAAGTAATTCTTTTCATGTGGAATTTGCTAAATAGTCTCTTTGGCCACATAAATGGGAGAAAAGACCATGCCTTGTCCAATGTTCTCTGCATGTTATTTCAAATGGTAAATAATTTCATTTGAGTATCCAACTCCAATCATCTTTACAGCAAAACTTTTTATTCTTTCTGTGCTCTTAGATTCTTCCTCTTCTGCCTTTTCACCCATTTCTCCCTCTCTCCTCATAAAGTAAACTATATTAAGGATTTCAGTTTAAGCAGGGATTTAAGACAGAATTCCTGAAAGCTTGTATTGAAAGGTTTCCATTAGTACTGCATGAATTAGAGATAAAAAATAACTGAATATTTATGAAAGCAAATGGATAGTATAAAAAGTAGTAATAGAGAACTAGAAAATACCACCTCTCCTATGTTATAATGTTGCCTCTAGAAAAGAGAAATACGTAGTTTCCCTTTCACAGAAAACATAATTAAATGGAATGTCTTAGAAAATATTATCGCATTTATTCTGTTCATACTTAGAAGAATCTGAGTGCAGATAGCCTGGTTAAGATAAGGCAGAAATTCCACAGAATGTATAAAATAATGTTATATTCTTCCAGTTCTATTCTAATTAAGTTGTCTGTTCATTTGGCTCACTTTTCCTTCTGAACATTTTTTTAAAAGATTTTATTTATTTATTTGACAGAGAGAGAGAGATCATAAGTAGGCAGGCAGAGAGAGAGGGGGAAGCAGGCCCCCCGCTGAGCAGAGAGCCTGATGCGGGACTCGATCCCAGGACCCTGAGATCATGACCTGAGCTGAAGGCAGTGGCTTAATCCACTGAGCCACCCAGGCACCCCTTTCTGAACATTTTTATACATAAGACAAAATGAAGGCTTTTCTAAATTTGTCTTTTTGTGTGATTCTTAGATTTTGTCATCAGTAAGTTTTAGTGATTATAACTTTTCTTTCAGCCATTCATCGCTAGTTATTAAGATCCCAAGAGATTCGGTGGTCCATAAATGTCTAATAGTCTGTTGAGAGTATTTTGTAATCTTCAGAATTTGAGGAATGCTTCCTGGGAATATGAGTCAATGAAATTCTAATTTGCAGTATTATTAAGAAATTTTTATTCTAAACTCCCATTTAACTTTATGTTTATCAGAATCAACTTTCAAGATAATAATTCACCAATGAAAATAAATTACTATTTATGTTTTCCATAACCATGAAACAAGAAACTGACAGTAATTGCCATTTGAATTTTAAAAAGATTATGACACAGGTGTGCTCTGTGTGGTCATTACATACATGTAATTTTCCCTATTGTTAAAGGGAAAGCATTTTAGAATATTAGTATGAACAATAATAGGAATTTAAATACTTTTGAAAGCCTCTAAAAACATGACCTCTAGCATATATCTGATACATTTCCCCAACCATCACATTTGCAATAGAAATTTCATTATTTCATAATACTTTACAATAGTATTTCAACTTACACTTATTAACAAGGTGAATATTAGAAACAACATCTTCAGAGAAGTTTCTGTCGATTAAGAGGATCAACTTTCCCATACCCTTATTTTCCTTCCCCTCTCTCTTTACCTCTCTATCTACATACCTATCTATTATATATGCCATATATACAGTATATATTTATTCACTTAACATTTTCATATCATTTGTACACTCTCCAATTTTTACTTCTGCATTTCTGCTTACTTGTTACATTCTTACAAAAGCAAACCTATATAATTTCATTTCTTTACAAATTATCCAATAAAGAATTTAAATTGAATAAAGTTATCATTTAATTTTCATTTTGTAATAATATGTTAAATCTGTTTTTAAAAAATGTAACCCATTCCATGGAAGGACAATGATAAGAAGTGGGTGAGTGCTCATGGACACTCTTGTCTGTCCATAAGAAATAAGAAAAGCTATTTCTATCTTGGACTTACAAACTGTGTAGAGCTCTTTACATCAACCTATGTATCAGGTGAAGCTGGAGATCAAAAAGCCAAAGTCAAATCCACTTACCTGGTATTGAGTTAGATTCACAGCTACTGTTGTCAACCAATTTTCTTAGTAATACATTGGAGTCAAGAAGCTCACTAACTATAGGAACCAGGCTTGGGCACATTTTTTACATTCTCTGACACCTACAAGAGTCATTTTCTTGGATTTGGGTGAAGGAGGTACTACCTGCTGTGAAACAGGCAATGGAAAGATAGACACAGTATGTAGATTTGCTGCTAAAGGAAAACTAAAGCATAAGAAACTCACGTATCATCATTTCCAAGATATTCTCTGGAGTCTACCTCTCACACTATTCTAGATTCTGAATTTGTCATTTTCATGTCAGTAGAAAAGACCATCTTGGTATCAGTTGGAAGAGTCTGAACTTAAATACGAAATCTATTAGGAGAGCTTAATTTACTTTTAGAGACGACTCTTTTCCTTCTCAAATATTCTTTTCAGAAATAGGGAAATCTTCAGCTAACCTATTTTTTAGAACATAAGGGAAATTTCATCTTTTCTTTTACACTGAAACTGTTATTTTTTTCTAAAAAAATACAAAATGGATACAACCTCATTCAAATGGCAAAGATAAATCTGACAGCAGATTTTGTCTTAAATTTCTATTTAATTTTTCAACATGTTTTAATCACATTTTATTGGTAAATTCATGGAGACATTTTAATAATGCTTTTAATTTTAAGCATGTTTTCTTGAGACCCCTTGGTGGCTTAGTTGGTTAAGCGTCTGTCTTCAGCTCAGGTCATGATCCCAGGGTCCTGGGATTGACTCTTGCATCTGGCTCTTTGCTCAGCAGGGAGCCTGCTTCTCTCTCTGCCTCCTGCTCCCCCTGCTTGTGCTCTCTCTCTCTCTCTTTCTGACAAATACATAAAATCTATAAGAATGTTTTCTTGGTGATACAGAAGAAATTTGAGAAATATGAATTAATGCATATTTTTATTTGACATAAAATATGTTATATATTTGTATGTGGTTTTTAGTAGCTTCTTATAGTATAGCAACCTGTGTCTTTTCTATGAACGTATAAGTAGCTTTGCTTTTATGTGAGAAAATATGTAGATTATTGACATCTGAAATTTAGTTACACAGGATGAGATTGACTGTTTCCTATTTAGAAAACCAGTTAGGACTTGGTTTTTAGGCTAATAAGGAAAAGAGGCATTGATGATATATCTATATATATCTATATATAGATATATATATCTATATCTGTCTGAAAGAATGAATTGAGGTGTTTAAAGAATTTTAGTAGAGAAAGACAGAATTCTTCATCCAACTTTGCTCTCAGGGATTTACTTTTTGCATGACCACATTCATTTATTAGAAGAGAAGGCCATTCTCTGGACCATGTTTTTGAAGGCTTGCTTTACCTGCTGATTTCTTAGTGTATATATGAAAGGATTCAAGAGAGGAGCCACTGAGGTATTAAGCACAGGTACTCCTTTATTTAAAGTCACCCTTTCCTTTGCAGAAGGCTTAATATACATGAAGATACAGCTACCATAAGAGAGGGAGACCACTATCATGTGGGAGGAACAAGTGGAAAAGGCTTTCTTCCTTTGACTCGTGGACAGAATTCTCAGAATTGTCCGGATGATGCATGTGTAAGAGAGAATAACTAGTGTTAAGGTGACCATAAGTGTTACCACTGCTAAAAAAAATGCCATGAGTTCTAGAAAGCGAGTGTTTGTACAAGAAAGCTGTAGAATTGGAGAAGAGTCACAGATAAAATGATTGATTATATTGGAGTCACAGAAATCCAACTTCAGCAGCAGCATTACTGGTGGAAAGATGACCAAGAATCCTGCAAGCCATGAACTAAAGACAAGAAGGAAGCACACTCTGCTGTTCATGATGGTCATGTAATGTAGAGGTTTGCAGATGGCCACGTAGCGGTCATAGGACATGGCAGCCAGAAGGTAAAACTCTGTCACTCCCAAGAAGATAAAGAAAAATAACCGAGTCACACAACCATTGTAGGTAATGGTTCTGTCCCTCGTCATGATAGTGACAAGGAATCTGGGAATGCAGAGAGATGTGAATGATATTTCCAGGAATGAGAAGTTTTGAAGGAAGAAGTACATTGGAGTCTTCAGGTGAGGATCTGTAAGGGTGAGGGTGATAATGATCAGGTTCCCAGTCATGCTGAGCATGTAGGTAACAAGAAGAAATATGAAAAGTACAACCTGCCACTGTGGGTCATCTGTCAACCCAAGAAGAATAAACTCTGTCACTGTTGTGTGATTTCTCATTATTTTCCTTCTTTATGATGGTATTCTTTGTTTTAGCTGAAAAATAGATGAAAAATTAAGAAAGTTATGACACCAGAAAAGAAACACACACACACACACAGAGGAATATAGACACACTTTATTTTTTAATTTTTTTAAAAGATTTTATTTATTTATTTGACAGACAGAGATCACAAGTAGGCAGAGAGGCAGGCAGAGAGAGAGGAGGAAGCAGGCTCTCCATGGAGCAGAGGCCCGATGCAGGGCTCAACCCCAGGACCCTGGAATCATGACCTGAGCCAAAGGCAGAGGCTTCAACCCACTGAGCTACCCAGGTACCCTATAGACACACTTAAAAAAAAATCATTGCTGCCTTGTTTTTAGAGAGAAATGGTTTTGTGGTATGTAGAAACAAAGTACTTATTAAAACAGACTGACATATTATTATGTAATGTATCAATTAATTATTCCTATATTTCTTTCATTGTATTCTCATATATATCATTATAAATCCTTGTCTTCTGAATGTTTTGATATATTCCTGAAAACAAAACAAAAAAAGAGACCTCTGAGATGAAAATCTAAAACTCAGAGCTTACTCCCAGCATATTGCAAAATTTTGAAGGTATTTTTCTGTTGCTTTCTTCATATATTTTTTAACATTTCTATTTTGAATGCATATTTCTGTTTTCTTTCCCCATTCAACTTTTTGCAATCTACAGAGACCATTTGCCCATCTGGTAGAGTAATGTGCATCTGATAACAGTATACAGACATAGTAAACATTCAAGGTAAGCTTTTGGGAGGCAAAGATTATTTCCTATTACTCTTCCTTTTTTTGCTTTTGGCTTTAACACAACTCTTGATGCTTTACAGGATTTGTTTAATCTTTTTCCTGTTTAAAATTCTTAGTTTCTATAAAAGCTTTAGAAATGCCATCATCTAAAATCATTTTAAGAAAGTTTTAACTCTCCAGACAGCCTGGCTAAGTCTGTAATATCTCAGTTGTTCTCTGTATCTTTCAGAGGTTTCAGAGCCTTCAAAATGAATAATATTTACTCACAAATAGCCAACTAACTTAATATATTAATGAACTTATTAAATTCTTTACATACAAAATTTCTGGGAGGGAATTATTCCTATTTTCCATCATCGTCCTCTTTTGGTCATAAGATATGCATTTTTTTGGGTTCTGCCTCAATATGATGGATGATAACCTTCAGTCTATAAAATTCATATTGTGCAAAACTAAAACATAAAGTAGATCTGCTCAGTGTTAAGACATATTAAATAAATTACTTTGACTCTTATACAAAAATGATTACAAGGGGGACGCCTGGGTGGCTCAGTTGGTTGGACGACTGCCTTCGGCTCAGGTCATGATCCCGGAGACCCGGGATTGAGTCCCGCATCGGGCTCCTAGCTCCACGGGGAGTCTGCTTCTCCCTCTGACTTTCTCCTCGCTCATGCTCTCTCACTGCCTCTCTCTCAAATAAATAAATAAAATCTTTAAAAAAAATGATTACAAGGTATTCTAATATTGATTATATTAAAAATAATTATTGAAAGATATTTAGATAAGAACACAAAACCATCATGCAGTCCTAATGGTCACAAAATATTTATGTTATAATGAACATAAATGTTGCATAAAACTTAAATTGTAACAGTTTTAAAAATGTCTTCATTTATATATTTCGTATAAATTGTGTGGCTTAAATTTATTCACATATACCATTGTGTATAATTGAGAGTACTTGTATAAAGCATAAATTTACCCTATTAAAGCAAAATTATTTCTGAAACTACTAAAGACATACTTACTTTTTGGTATATATGACTGGTTTAGACAATGTCATTTCTAATGGCTTCTTTAATTTGTTTAAACACAAGTGCTTTGAGATTTTTCAAAAGTCCTTGCAATCGGTTTCTTCTATGTCATCTTATATTTGTAACCAGATCCTCAAAACATTGATAATAAAGAATAATTCCAGGAACTCCTCTAAAACTTTTCATAAAGGGCATACTTCAACCCAAATTTCTCTAAGGATCTGAGGTCCCAAGATATCCTACGTGTTGCTACTTTAAGGGTTTAACTTGATATTTGAAATAAGTTATAGTTGAAATGAAGGCAAATATAATATCTTCCCATTTGGTGGGCAAGATGATATGATCTTAATAATGTTATTCAGACTAGCCATATTATCTACTCCATTCACAATGGACTCAGAGGGATTAGTTGAAAGAATAAACAAAAGGTACCATGGAGATTGGTGTTCTCAAGACACCAGCATTAAACTATAGTCCAAATTAGTACACAATTTAGAATAGAATATTTTGGTGATAGTGGCCTGAAATCAGAACAGAAAAATATAAAACAGGATTTAAATTTTTATAATAATCCATAACCTTACAAGGAGAAGAAACTTAATGGAGTAAGAGATAAGCAATTTTTCAATGGCAATAGATTTAAGTTGTGAATAGTGGGTTTTTCTCCAGTCTTAGGGAAAATATTAAGCATTCACTGTGATGATTTAGACAGGGGCTGAGGTCTCTATCACTCTACACCATAAGAGATGTCTGGCTTGTCTTTAAGGTTTTATATCTTTTCACTGAATGATGACATAGGAAAACCTGACCATGATTAAATCATTCCATTTACTCATTCAATAATTATTTTTTAGATGCTTATTATGTCTTGGTCTCAAGAGTAGGTTCTGAGCGCACAAATGCTAGAGACATCTGTGTGCATAATTTTCACTTCTTGCAATAAAGTGTGAGAATTCTATATTATTTTAGAAATCTCAGATTCCTTTTCTCACATCCAATACAAGCAATACTTCCCTCATCCCATGCATCATTTTATTTCTAAAGCCATCTATACTATCCCATTTTCATTCATAATTTGAGACCTATATTTAGTCGCTATTTAATCCTGGAATTCCATAAGTCATATAAATAGCTTACATTCAGTGAAAATTGGGATTATTTGATGATCTTAAAATGCCAGGCACTTCCTGAAGAAAGATGTAAGATATTGCTGTGTGTTTTTTGAGACATGAAGTTATTCAAGGTATATGGCTAGGGAATACAGAGTGCACGTTGAAGGAGACTGTTAAAGCAGAGCAGCTATTTTAAACTCAAATTATTTAATCTATTCATGATAAAAGTCAAGAACTTGAATGTGTCATAAATATGCTCATGTTTCATTACAAACATTGTCACAAAAATGTTTACATGATGCTTATGTGTGGGCCAAAATATTTTTTTAACATTTTATTTATTTATTTGTCAGAAAGAGCCCAAGCAGGGGGAGCAGCAGAGGGAGAAGGAGAAGCAGGCTCCCTGCTGAGCAAGGTGCTCCCTGTGGGACACCATCCCAGGACCTGGGATCATGACCTGAGCTGAAAGGAGACATGCAACCAACTGAATCACCCAGGTGTCTGTGTGGGCCAATAATATTTAAAATTATACATTATGGGAAAACTCTTATTACATCCAGAGACCTGGAAAATTGCTTTAATGTGTATGACTGCATCTTCACTTGATTATGTAGGGGTGGAAAGACAACTTTCCCTCTACTCTTTCAGATTCTTGGCTGAGACCACGTTGTAACAAAAGACAGATTAACAGGAGAAAAATAAACAGAAGTTTAATAGCACGAACACGTCCTGTACACAGGGGAGAGATCCAGAAAAACAGAGTAACATGCCAAAATGGCCCAAGGCCACCACCTTAAATAATATCTTACCCTAAAGCTAAAGGATGATGTTGTGGGGTGGAGAGATAGCCAGTTACAGGAAGTAATCAGGGGAAAGAACAGTGAAGGAGGGTATAATTGTTATGCAGATTTGAGTAGCCACCTTCTCCTTTGATAAGAGTCTCTACAGATTTGATCATTCTCCACTTCCCTGTACAGAGAGGGAGACAACCTTAAAAATGGAGCTTCCTCATATAAAAGTGTCTTTTTTTAAATGATATAGGAAACGTTTATATTCATCAGGAAAATATATTAAACATATGGTGTGATTTCCAAAATGTCTATGAAAAGTGAACAACAATCTGTAGATAGGAGAAAGAACAGAAGAAAAATACATTAGAAAGTTGGCAAGTTTTTTTTTTTTTTTAAATTTTGGGTGGTGGTACTGAGTAATTTCTTTCTCTTCCTTTAAATATTTTCTCTCTCTCTTGGGATGCCTGGGTGGCTCAGTGGGTTAAGCGGCTGCCTTCGGCTCAGGTCATGATTCCAGCATCCTGGGATCGAGTCCCACATCGGGCTTCTTGCTCAGCAGGGAGCCTGCTTCTCCCTCTGCCTCTGCCTGCCAGTCTGTCTGCCTGTGTTCACTCTCTTGCTCTCTCTGACAAAACAAAACAAAACAAAACAAAACAAAACAAAACAACCTTAAAAAAATCTTCATAAATGTTTTCTCTCTCTCTCTCTTTTTTTTTTACACTAGCTACCTGAACATAAAAAAAAAAAGTGTCTTCCAAAAAAGTAACTTCTCAGTTTTCAGAGCTTTTCCTTTGTTATTTTTTAAGACTAACCAGCTCAAAATAATCCTATGCCAAAAAGGCATATTTTGGAATGTTATTCTGCTCCCCTTCAGTTACCTCGGCAAAGATCCTATTTCCAAATAAGGTCATTTCTGTAGGTTCCAGGTAGACATGAATTTTGAAGCATACTATGCAAAGCAGTACAGTACCCAAACAGATACTTCTTTTTTTTTTAAAGCTTTTATTTATTTATTTCAGAGAGAGAGAGAGAGAGTTCAAGCAGGAGGAGAGGCAGAGAGAGAGAGAGAGAGAGAGAGAAGCAGTCTCCCCGCTGAGCAGGCAGCAAGGGAGAAGCTCAATCCCATGACCCTGAGATCATGACCCGAGCTGAAGGCAGAGGCTTAACCTAACTGAGCCACCCAGGTGCCCCCAAACAAATACTTCTAATAACAATTTTAAACAAAAACATATTTCCAGTGAGCATAGTAACTTATTTACTTTCTAACTTTTTAGTAGAAACTCCTTTTATATCAATATCTTCAATAATAGGTTGTAGGACAATGTATAAAGATTGACAGAATATAAGCAATAAATCTGCTAAATTAAGAATAACCATACAAATAATGACATAACAATCTTTTATGCATTAAAGACAAATCTATCAAAGACTGAAGATTGTGTTTAGTCTATGTATGCCGTATCAGTTTACTGATGATAAGACTTGTTTGTATTTTAGCTTTAGTTTACTTTTAAATTTACACCTGAGACCATACTTTTTACCCCAGTGATAGACATGGTACTATTCAGCAATTAGTTATCCAGTATGCACAATTAAAAAAAATATGAATATCTAGTATTTGCCTTCATTTTATAAAGTTGAAAATGAAATGAAAAAAATGAATAAATGAAAATGAATGAGTATATATAAAATTATAAATAAGCAAAAGACAGGTAAAAAAAGATGGTCAGATTTATAGATGGCATATTAAAAAACTCCTTTCTGCTTGTGTGACTTACCTTGTTCATTGTATCTTCTGTTGTAAACAAAGCAATGCTTCTTAGCACGTCCTAAGGGCTTCTCCCCAAGTCAAAAAAAAGATGTCTTAAATGATATTTTCTTTTTTTTAAGATTTTATTTATTTATTTGACAGATGGAGATCACAGAGAAGCAGGCAGAGAGAGGAGGAAGCAGGCTCCCCGCTGAACAGAGAGCCTGATGCGGGGCTCGATCCCAGGACCCTGGGATCATGACCTGAGCCGAAGGCAGAGGCTTTAACCCACTGAGCCACCCAGGTGCCCCTTAAATGATATTTTCTTAATTTTATCATTATGTAGTGTATATATATACATTTTTTTTTTCTTCAGTCAGCACCTTGCTTGGCTATTGGTATGGTGATCAAAACTTCACTTCTGAGAAACCAAAATGTTTTGCCTACATGAATGCTTCCTGTATTTCTCATGTATGTTCCATTTTAATTTATCACTTAAATGGTGATGCTAGTAAGACCCCTGTAGATACTTGGCACCTAGACATTTTTCACAAACCCCAGTTACTGGGTTAGTACTCATAATTTTCATGAATGACCAGAATTTATCATCATAGCTATTTTGTGTTTGTCATTTCTAGATGATATAGTACCTAGTAATATGTATACATGTCACTGCCTCACTTCTTTTACTCTCAAATGAGTTCATTTTCAGAACCAATTTTCTTTAGGTCATTGTGACTTGGGGTAAAATATTTAGTACCCTACAGATGGTATTTCAGGAAGAAGCCTTGTGGGAAACAGAAGCAAATACATATTCAGAAAAAGTTTTTCTTCCAGTGAGTACAAATTGTAGTCCCCTCAATGAAGAAAGGGGTGTAAACTTATCAATTTTCTGTCAGGTAGCTGGTTGTTCCCTCTAGCATATGAGCTATATCAAAAGCTCAGCATGATCCTGGGTACTGGCAGGTTTGACATCCAGGTAACTTTTACATAAATTTAATCATTGTCTTGATGGCCATATTTTTCATTAACTTAGTAATCAAGTATTCAAATAAATGGTTCATGAAAATGAATGGCTTTCATAAAACAGGTCATCTTATCTTCTTGATTATTATAAATCTCCTTTTCAGATGAGTTTTTGTTGAAAAGTCACATGGCACACAAACATCTAAATATTCTGGTTCCATTATGAGAGTCTCATTCAAGTACCAATATCCTAACTCTCTTTGTTATTGATACTCCAATATTTCTTTTAAGCCTCTTGTCACCCAATATATCATCTACTAATGTTAATGAAACAGTGCAAAATCTTAACATCTTACTATTTGTAAGCTTCTGGAAATGATTCTACTGGAAAAACATCCTATCCTATGATTTAGGGCCATTCCTGAATGAGATTCATTGACTCAGTAGATTATTCATTGCATTGATATTATATGCTGCAGAATTGTCTGTCAACCAGTTTCAGTTTTTTCTTCCTCTGGTAACTAGCCATTATAAACTGACAATGAAATTCATTGTATGTATGTTGTGAACTTGCACGGTCTTTCTTAAATTGTAACAGAACACTTTCTGCTTCACAGAAGATGCTCTTTTTCTGGAAATTGATTCAGATTTGCATTGGATGAAAGTTCGTGATTAACCATGGTAATTCGAGTCAGGCTTTCTTAAGACATTATGTTTATTGTGGTTGCTGCTGTTGTTATTGAATAAGAATTACCTCAGTGGGTTGGCCATTTATTTCTCTCCTAGACTTTCATGATGAATCTCTTATAGCAAGGTCAATTTTGTCAATTATCATTCTTATGACCAATTTAGACATCCTTGAGTGTTGGATAATAACTTGCTTACATCATTTGAAGATTTAAGGGAGACATTAGTAGGGATACTCAATTGCTCCTTCACTAAGAGTACCTCCCACTTTAGTCATTATCCCTTCTTCCATTTGTCCTGTTTTTTTTTTTTTTAAAGATTTTATTTATGTTAGAGAGGAAGAGAGAGAACAAGAGCAGGGGAAGGACAGAGGGAGAGGAAGAGAATCCTCAAGCAGACTCCCTGCTGAGTGTGGAACATGACAGGATGCTTGATCTCATGGCCCTGAGATCATGACCAGAGCTGAAATCAAGACTCAAATGCTCAACAGACTGAGGCACGTATGTGCTGCTTTACTTAGTTTTTAATTTTTTAATTGTTTAGACATTATTTATTTTTTTTGAGAGAGAGAGAGAGAGAGTGAGAGAGAGCATGAGATGTGAGAAGGTCAGAGGGAGAAGCAGACTCCCCATGGAGATGGAATCCAATGTGGGACTCAATCCCAGGACTCCAGGATTATGACCTGAGTCGAAGGCAGTTGTCCAGCCAACTGAGCCACGTAGGTGACCTCCTCAGTTTTTTAAAAAAATTAATTTATTTTTTATTTCATTTCTTTTCAGCATAACAGAATTCATAGTTTTACAATACACCCAGTTCTCCATGCAATGCGTGCCCTCCATATTACCCACCACCTGGCTCCCCCAACCTCTCACACCCCGCCCCTTCAAAACCCTCAAGTTGTTTTTCAGAGTCCATAGTCTCTCATGGTTCATCTCCCACCCAATTTCCCTCAACTCCCTTCTCCTCTCCATCTCCCCATGTCCTCCGTGTTATTTGTTATGCTCCGCAAATAAGTGAAACCATATGATAATTGACTCTCTCTGCTTGACTTATTTCACTCAGCATTATCTCTTCCAGTCCCGTCCATGTTGCTACAAAAGTTGGGTATTCATTCTTTGTGATGGAGGCATAATACTCCATAGTGTACATGGACCACATCTTCCTGATCCATTCGTCCGTGGAAGGGCATCTTGGTTCTTTCCACAGTTTGGCGACCATGGCCATTGCTGCTATAAACATTGGGGTACAGATGGCCCTTCTTTTCACCTCCTCAGTTTTTTAAAAAAAGAAAGTCATTGTATTTGTTTCAATTCTTGGTGTCTTAGGGAATAGAGTTTGGAGGTCAGTGAATAGCTTAAACATGCTGAATGCTTTCCAAACTATATCATCAATCTATTGATTGTAATTATATTAAGGAATTTATAATATTTCAACTTTTTTGTTATAAGTTAACTTGGAATTATCAGTTCAGTGATCTCCTGAGAATCCACTGGAACTTCCTTTTTTTTCTTTTTAAAGATTTTATTTATTTATTTGACAGAAATCACAAATTGGCAGAGATGGAAGTGGGGCGGGGGGAAGCAAGGTCCCCACTGAGCAGAGAGCCTGATGCAGGGCTTAATCCCAGGACCCTGGGATCATGACTGAGCAGAAGGCAGAGGCTTTAACCCACTGAGCCACCCAGGTGTCCCTCCACTGGAACTTCTATCTATTCAAGGTGGCTTAGCAAACCCAGAATTCTGATAGAGGTACTTATTTAAATGAATTTGGCATAATGTAAATTCTCTTTCTTCTCTCCTGGATATGTGCCATGAGAATTTATCCAAACATAAGTTCCCATATTTAATTTTGATAAATTATCAAAATCAGGTAAAAACTTTCAATGTAATTATGCCTTCTCCTGAGTTTGTACTTGCTTACCACTTCCTGGTAAGGCTAGATTCTGATACATATTATAGGTCAGAAAATAGGAATGGTGACTGTACACATAAGGAAAAATTTAAAGCTAATTCGTTCATGTGTGGTAACTACAGAGGTTCTATAGTTTCATGAAGCAGAGCAAGATAAATATGGTTCCTTCTGTTGGCAAGGGAGTCTAGGTGGTGCTTTCACTTTCAGGTACTCTGAGTCATCTGAATCCACAGAGATACCTTCATTCCATTGATCAGTTCCCATTCTTTCCCAATCAGTGTCCTAGCATTCACATAAGACATGTGAAGAAGTTGTGAATTAAATCAGCTTTATAATTAAGGAACCTGTAGGATAAGAATTTAATACTGGCTATATCATCTCTTCAGTTATGACATAATTGAAACTTTAAAGTTACATTTTCTTTTTTTAAGCTGTCTAATGTATCTGGAAGCAGTTAGCTCCTAAATAAGTGTTGTATTCATTGTTCAGTTTTATTCACCCTTGCTTTTAGTAGGCATTTAATTCTAGATGAACTCTCCCTTATAAATGTGTCCATGTAGACTATCAGTGTTTGTGTGTCTAATGGAATCATTGCTGATTTCAGACAAAACCAGGTTAATAAATTGGTTCCAGATTCTTATTGGTATAAGAGTCTGTTCCTGGGGGGGCGCCTGGGTGGCTCAGTGGGTTAGGGCCTCTGCCTTCAGCTCAGGTCATGATCTCAGTCCTGGGATCGAGTCCTGCATCGGGCTCTCTGCTCAGCAGGGAGCCTGCTTCCTCCTCCCCCTCTGCCTGCCTCTTTGCCTACTTGTGATCTCTCTCTTTCTCTCTCTGTCAAATGAATATATAAAATCTTAAAAAAAAAAAAAGAGTCTGTTCCTGGGATAGGTTCTCTATATATCAAGTACAGTTGCAGAGAGCAGGATTTAAGGAAGTGAATTAAAAATAAATCCATTTAATATCAAGTAATTGTTGGTTTAAGGAATTATCAAGAGAGCTGAAGGCAGATTTTTTAAAAAGATTTTTAAAAATTTCTTTGTCTGAGAGAGAAAGAGAGCACAAACAGGGAAAGCAGCAGGCAGAGGGGGAAGCAGGACCCCACTGAGCAAGAAGCCTGATGTAGGACTCAATCCCAGGGCTCTGGGATGATGACCTGAGCCAAAAGCAGGCACTTAACAGACTGAGCCTCCAGGCATCCCTGAAGGCAGATTTTAGGATGAGCTTCGTGGGATGACCTCAAAGCTGCTTCACAAAATTAAATCCCCATGATAACTCCTCCTCAGGAATCTAGTGCTATTGCTATAAAATTTAGGGTCATTTGAATCTGCTATGATCTACACCAACAATGTAGATGCTTAACTATAACAATATTTTTAAAAAAAAATATTTTATTTATTTGTTTGAGAGAGAGAGAGAGAGAGAGAGAGAATGAGAGGGGAGAAGGTCAGAGGGAGAAGCAGATTCCCCTTGGAGCTGGTACCCTGATGTGGGACTTGATCCTGGGACTCCAGGATCATGACCTGAGCTGAAGGCAGTCACTTAACCAACTGAGCCATCCAGGCGCCCCTATAACAATGTTTAAAATTTGTATCTTTTATGAATTTATCTGATTGGCAGAACTAAAATGATGCTTAGAATCCTAGCTTCAAAGACAACTGAAAATGTAGCCTTTGCAATCCTTGCATATAGATAGACATATGTGATGGATTTTAGAAGATGCAAAATGTATAAGTTCATAATAAAACACTAGTAGAGTAATGAAATGTAAAAGAGTAGTTTAAATTACTCATCAATAAATCAAGTAAACATTATTATCATCCTCAATTTACAGATGAAGGAATACCACATAAAGTACTCTACAAGGACAGTTGTCCTACAGACACTGTTGTGATGCATAAAGGCAAATTATTTTTGAGTAAATTGCATATTGCTGGCTTTATGACATTTAATTAAAACTAACATTACTTAAGATAATAGTAATAGTTTTAATTTATTAAGCTCTGGGAGGTACCAGGCATGTTTGTTAGCCATGTCTAAATAAATACTTAAACTACCCTCTGAGGTAATTCCCATTATTCTCCTTAATTTTTATATCAGTAAGTGACTCACTGAGAGTTTCGCTAATTTTTCCAAAATTGAACAAATGGAGACTTAGTAGAGTGACTAATGGAGTATATGAGCTGCTCCTGAGACCTGAAGGGATCCTTGTCAAGAAATCCATTGATGTGCTAAGTGAATAATATTGTTGAGTACCATTGTGATTTTCACTATTGTTTGTATGAAAACATCTCAAGTTAAGAAAACATTAAAAGTGTGATACCCATGGAAGTCTAACCATGGGGTTCCATCTGGTACGATGACTAAAAGATATAATTTTGCCCTGTATGTGTCCTCAGTGGATATCCTGGGAGGTAGACTTAAAAAGAAAAAAGAGTTTCTGCCTGTTGAGTAATGAATTGAAGAGCAGCTGCTATTGTTGAAGGGTTACAGTGATTTCTGTCCATCGTTTAGAAAAACAAGGCATTCTAGAAAACTGAGTCATAAAAAATTATTCAAACAGAATATCAGAGCAGAGCAATGATAATTTTAAGGCAGGAGGTATTAATAGTTTATATAAGAATAGGCTTTTTGAGATCTCCATCCTTTTGTTGATTAACAAATATTTTAGTAAATGATGGCACTACGGTAAGCCCCTTGGTAGTCAATAATGAACAAAGTATCCCATTTTCTAGCAAAATGTTCATAGTCTGTGAAGATCTAGCATCGAGAAAGATGACATTCCAGTATATGGTGAAAATTTCTAATCATATTGATAAACATACTGTATCATGAGGCTCATGTAATCCTATTTGACTATGAATTACAGCAATACAAAGCCAATTTTATAGATGGTGCAAAGAGGGCAATGTGTTTTGAGGAGTTTAGTGCTGGAGATCTACCATCAGACAGAGTGGTATAGCGCATGATGAACACCAAAGAAATCTGATTATTTAAGTATACAAAGACTTACTGTGACTCAAATCAGACTGATGGAGAATGACTAAGTATTATCTATCTGTGAGAGAATCAGTTGTTAATTGCATAATCTATGATTATGGCTGCGGTTGTTGTTGTGGATAACTCAGTGCTCAATCCAAAAATGACAGAAACTCTTGCCGAGAGATGATATTATCATAGAGGCATATGTTACATCTGAGATTACCAGTGGAAGAGTTTGGGATTCTAAGCTTCTTTAGCAAAAGCAATGTTCTGCATGTAAGTTTAGGGATTTAAGTTTAATTCGAAAAGAGTAGCTGTCTTCTGAATTTTTAATTTTCTAAGATATGTTATTTTGGAGAGAAATCCCCATAAACCAAGCCTGGCATTTTAGATGAGCTTATTTAGTACTCTTGTGAAAGAAAGTACTTTTGTGGAAGAAATAGCATCCTATTCTGAAAATCTAAGATTTCTTTGTGTATGTTCATGTTGCAAAATTTCTCACCTCCCCTAGTAATTGGTACAATGGCTCCTTTGGGGGGCACAGTTTTGATCTGAATCATTTTTCAGATGCATATTAGCCATATATACATTCTTTGTTTCCTATGAATATCTGTCTTTTACTTTAAAAGGAGGAAAAAAGCATACCCACTTAAAGGGATTGTTAATATCTTAGGTGGGGTAGGTAAAATGTTGAAGAGAGTTTAAAACATATAATGTTGCTCTTTTCATCTGGTTATTGTGTCATGAGGCATCATGAGCAGGAAAGTCTCCAAGTGACACCCTGTACTGGTGGTGTGGGTAGTCTTGAATGGGAATCAGTGCCAGTGTCAGAAGTATCTGGAGACGGTGGAGCTGCAGATCAGCTTGAAGAACTACAACCCACAGAAAGACAAATGCTTCTCAGGCACATTCAGGCTCAAGTCCACTCCCTGCCCCAAGTTTTGGGGGACCAGCAGCACTGTGATGAGTCCAAGATTGTGGATATTACCCACACAGACACTGAGACACTGAAGAAACTCGACAAGAATAAAAAATTAGTCAAGAATATGACCAAGAAGTGTGATGCCTTTTTGACTTCAGAATCTCTGATCAAGCAGATTCCACAAGTTTTGGGTCCAGGCCTGAATAAAGCTGACAATTTCCCTTCAATGCTGATGCACAATGAGAACATGGGGGTCAAAGTGGATAAAGTGAGGTCTACAGTCTAATTCCAGGTGAAGAAGTTGCTATGTTGAGGGGACAAGATGGCAGGTAACTAGGAGGAGGTGCTGTTTTAACATGTACCCTAAAGTGAGCTGATTACCTACCAAGGAACTCCGATCACCCATGAAATTAGCCTGAGATCAGAAGTATGCATGTCTGGATCTCTACGGGGGCAGAAGATGCCAGTGAGCAGGTAAAGCAGAGTGGGCATGTTGGACTGGTATTGGAAGATAAACAAAAGGGGGAGGGAGCCACCAGAAGCCACTCATTGGAAAGTGATACCCCAATAGGAGAGTCCCCTGAGTCTGGGGACCAGCATTAACTTGAAGTCTGGTAGAAAGCACTCAAAAAGAGCAAAGGATCATGGGGTGAAATTGTGGAAATTGGGATGGTTAGGGACAGGGGGTTAAGTCCCTGGACCGAGGACAACCACCCCTGGCCCTGAGCCAGAAAGAATGTGGCGGAGAAACCAGGTCTTGGTCCCTGAGCCGCGAGCGAGAGTGCCAAAGGGTGCATGGGGTGCGGGAGGGAATGGGAACCCTGCCAGCTGGCAGAAACAGGCTTTTTGCTGTTCCCACGCATGCGCTGCACCATGCTATCAGAACCTGAGTTGGGTCCCACACCTTCCCCTTAGAGAGGTGTGCAGAAGCGCCAGCCCAGTGCTCTTGGACCTGGAAAGTCTGAGCGCTCCCAGCCCTGGCCAGTGGGAAAATCTCAGTGTGTGATACCTGCTTGGAACCCCTCTAGCAGTCTGGAGCCACCCAGACAACCACTGCTGTTGTGGTTTTGGGTGCAAGCAGGAGTCCCTGTGTCCCCAGGGACTGTGACTGGGAATGTGCTCTGCCAGCAGCCAAGGGGGAACTTATGTGCTCTGCAGCACCCAGAGGGGAACAGACTGAGGCTTCTCTCTGAGAGGGAGGGCTGGGTGCAGTTTGCTTTTCTCTAAACCTCCAAAAACCATTAAAAGCTGCCAAGGAGAAAGAAAACAAATGAACAAATATAAAAACCTCCAGAGAACAAAAGCCTGAAAAACCGGTTTCCTCAGAGCCCACCCTCTTGAGGGGTACAGGAGGACTTAACTCAGGAAACACTGCCTGAAAACCCACAGGGCAGGCCCCTCCCACAGAAAGCCAACCCGGGGGAGGAAAAAAAAAACCCAAACAAGAGAACAACCACTACTACTTCATAGATACAACTTTTATTTTTAATTCATTCCCACTATTCTAGTTCATTTTAAATTTTTTTTAGATTTTTTTAGCCTATTTACCATCACAGTGAGATGTCCAGTACACCAAATTCCATAATAACGATTGAACCTGAACTTTTTGATACATATACCCGTGTTTTTCTTTTGCTTTTCTATTTTTAAAATTTTTTAAAATTTGACTTTAGTTTAGCTTAGTTCATTCTTTTCTTTATTTTTATTTTTTAATATTCATATAGAGTTAAACATCAAGGTAATCCCTTTCCCCAATCAATGCTTCCCCTATAGGTAAACCAATTTTTAATCCTCTATTACCTTAGGGAAGTTGAATCCTTTAACAAAGATATCAAGATATATCCAGGAAGAATCAAAATAACCTTCCTTGCCCACACTGAGAATCTATAACCACTCTCCCATCTTTTTCTTCTGCCAGTGTTTCTTTGTATTTGTGTTTGTCCTGGTAGTATATAAATCTTATACATGGGGTTCTTTTTGACGAGGTTCTTTGTTTGTTTGTTTGTTTTGCTTCTCCATATATATGTATATATTTTTTTCTTCTCTTGTCATATACTTTTATCAGTCTTTTTGTTTGTCTCTTTTAGCTTGTATACTTCACAAATCTTACCTTGGGGCCCATTTGGACTGAGCCTTCTCTTTTATCTTTCTTTCTTTTTCCTGTTTCTCTCTCTTTTTTTTCTTCTTTCTCTCTTTCTTTTTTTCTTTCATTTAAGTGGGAACTCTTGATTGCTCAGAAGCGTTCCAGGGTGCACCTTGATTGCAGAACGGTTGATACACCCAGATACATCCATAAGCCATCTCTCACCAAATGACTAGGAGGAGGAATGCCCAACAGAAGAAAAATTCAGAGGATGGGCCTTCTACAAAGGAGCTAATGGCTACCAACATAGACATTATATTGGAAAGGGAATTCAGGCTAACAATTATCTAGGCAATAGCTAGGTTGGAGAAAACCATGGATGACCAAATGGAATTGATTAGGGCAGAACTGAAAGCCACCAGGGATGATGTTCACAATGTTAGGGCAGAACTGAAAGCCACCAGGGATGATGTTCACAATGCTTTCAATGAGTTCCAATCTAATCTAAATTCCCTAAAAGCAGGGTAACTGAGACAAGAGATTGAATTAGTGATCTAGAGGACAAACACATAGAGAGACAGGATCAGGAGGAATCCTGGAACAAACAACTTAGAAGCCACAAAAGCAGAATTAGGGAAATAAATGGTGCCATGAAATGTTCCAATGTCAGAATTATTGGAATCCCTGAAGGGGAGGAGAAAGAAAGAAGTCTAGAAGATATAGTGGAACAAATTCTCCATGAAAATTTTCCCAGTCTCGCAAATGGGACCAGCGTTCATGTACTAGAGGCAGACCGGTCCCCTGCCCCAAGATTATAGATTGTCGAAAGTCCTTGAGACACCTAATAGTAAGAATGAGGAATTATAAATCTAGAGAAATTCTCTTGAAGTCATCTAGGACAAAGAAGCTCCTTATGTACAGAGGAAAGTCCATCAGAATAACGTCAGACCTGACGTTGGTGAAGGAAACCTGGCAAGCCAGAAAGGGCTGGCAAGATGTATTCAGGACACTAAATGAGAAGAACATGCAGCCAAGAATACTTTATCCAGCAAGACTGACATTCAAAATGGATGGAGAGATAAAGAGCTTCCAAGACCGACAAGGTTTAAAAGAGCTTGCGACCACCATGCTGACACTGCAGGAAGTATTAAGGGGGTTCTATAAAAGAGGAAATATCCTAAGAATATCATTGAACAGAAATATAGAGACAATCTACAGAAGTAAAGGCTTCAAAGGTAACACGATGTCAATAAAAACGTATCTATAAGTAATCATTTCAATGTGAATGGCCTAAATGTGCCCATAAAATGACACAGAATTGCAGATTGGATAAAATGACAGGACCCATCCATATGTTGTCTAAAAGAGACCCATTTTGAACCTAAGAATACACCCAGACTGAAAGTGAAGGGATGGAGAAGCATCTTTCATGCCAATAGGCCTCAAGGAAGGCCAGGGTAGTGATTCTCATATCAGATAAATTAGATTTTAAACTAAAGACTGTAGTCAGAGATACAGAAGGACACTACATCATTCTTTTTTTAAATTTTTTTTTAAAAAAATTATTTATTTGTCAGAGAGAGAGAGAGAGAGAGGAGAGAGAGAGAGACCCCGAGCACAGGCAGATAGAGTGGCAGGCAGAGAGAGAAGCAGACTCCCTGCGGAGCAAGGAGTCTGATGTGGGACTCAACCCAAGGATTCTGGGATCATGGCCTGAGCCGAAGGCAGCAGCTTAACCAACTGAGCCACCCAGGCATCCCACACTACATCATTCTTAAAGGGACTATCCACCAAGATGATCTAAAAATTGTACATATCTAGGCCCCCAATATGGGAGCAGCCAATTACATAAGAAAACTATGAATCAAGATAAAGAGTCATATCAATATGAATACACTGATAGTAGGAGATCTTAACATGCCTCTCAGTAATAGACAGATAGTTCAAGCAGAAAATCAATAAAGAAACAAGAGCATTGAATGACACTTTGAAACAGATGGACCTCATAGATATATACAGAACATTCCACCCTAAAACAACAGAATACTCATTCTTCTCAAGTGCACATGGAACCTTCTCCAGAATAGACCACAAACAGGGTCACAAATCAGGACTCAACCAATACCAAAAGACTGAGATTATTCCCTGCATATTCTCAGATCACAATGCTTTGAAACTGGAGCTCAATCACAAGGAAAAGTTTGGAAGGAAATCAAACGCCTGGAAGCTAAACACCACCTTGCTTAAGAATGCTTGGATCAACCAGGAGATCAAAGAAGAACTTAATTCATGGAAACCAATGAGAATGAAGACACTTCAGTCCAAAACCTATGGGGTAAAGCAATGGCGGTCCTAAGGGGGAAATACATTGCCATCCAAGGCTCCCTCAAAAAAATAGAAAAATCCAGAATACAACAACTGTCTCTATGCCTGAAAGAACTGGAGAATCAACAACAAGTTAAACCAACTCCACACACAAGAAGGGAAATAATCAAGATTAGAGCAGAGATCAATGACGTAGAAACTAGAGATACAGTAGAACATATCAATGAAATTAGAAGCTGGTTTTTTGAAAGAATCAATAAGATTGATAAACCATTGGCCACACTAATCCAAAAGAAAAGAGAGAAAGCTCAAATTAATAAAATTATGAATGAAAAGGGAGAGATCGCAACTAACACCAAGGAAGTAGAAACAATCATCAGAAGTTATTATCAATAGCTATATGCCAATAACGTAAGCAACCTAGATGAAATGGATGCATTCCTGGAAAACTATAAACTCCCAAAATTGAACCAGGAAGAAATTGACAACCTGAATAGACCAATATCTAGTAACAAGATTGAAGAAGTGATCAAAAACCTCCCAAAAAACAAGAGCCCAGGACCTGACGGATTCCCGGGGGAAGTCTACCAAACTTTCAAAGAAGAAATTACACCTGATCTCCTGAAGCTGTTTCAAAAAATTGAAGCTGAAGGAAAACTTCCAGACTCTTTTTATGAAGCCAGCATTACCGTGATCCCCAAACCAGGCAAAGACCACACCAAAAAGGAGAATTTCAGACCAATATCACTGATGAATATGGATGCTAAGATTCTCAACAAGATCCTAGCAAACAGGATCCAGCAGCACATTAAAAAGATTATCAACCATGACTTGGTGGGATTCATCCTTGGGTTACATGGATGGTTCAACATTCACAAATCAACCAATGTGATAGAACAAATCAATAAGAGAAGAGGGAAGATCCACATGGTCTTCTCGATTGATGCAGAAAAAGCATTTGACAAAATCCAGCATCTGTTCCTGATTAAAATGCTTCAAAGTATAGAGACAGAGGGAACATTCCTGAATTTCATATAATCTATCTATAAAGGACCCACAACAAACATCATCCTCAATGGGAAGAAGCTCACAGCCTTCCCATTGAGATCAGGAATATGAAAAGGATGCCCACTCTCACCACTCTTGTTCAACATACTATTAGAAGTCCTAGCAACAGCAATCAGACAACAAAGAGCAACAGATAAAAGGCATCCAAATTGGCAATGAAGATGTCATACTCCCTCTCTTAGCAGATGAAATGATGCTTTATATGGAAAACCCAAAAAACTCCACTCCCAAACTACTAGAACTCATACAGCAATTCAGTAATGTGGCAGGATACAAAGTCAATGTACAGAAATCAGTGGCTTTCTTATACACTAACAATGAAAATACAGAAAAGGAAATGAGAGAATCCATTCCATTACTATAGAACCAAGAACCATAAGATACCTGGGAATAAACCTAACCAAAGAGGTAAAGGATCTGTACTTGAGGAACTACAGAACACTCATGAAAGAAATTGAAGAAGACACAAAGAGATGGAATACCATTCCATGCTCTTGGATTGGAAGTATAAACATTGTTAAAATGTCTATACTACCTAGAGCAATCTATACTTTTAATGCCATTCCGATCAAAATTCCACTGGTATTTTTCAAAGGGCTGGAGCAAATAATCCTAAAATTTGTATGGAATCAGAAGAGACCCTTAATCACTAAGGAAATGTTGAAAAACAAAAATAAAACTGGCGGCATCAGGTTACCTGATTTCAAGCTTTATACAAAGCTGTGATCACCAAGACAGCATGGTACTGGCATAAAAACAGACACATAGACCAGTGGAACAGAGTAGAGAGCCCAGATATGGACCCTCAACTCTAAGGTCAAATAATCTTTGACAAAGCAAGAAAAATATACAGTGGAAAAAAGACAGTCTCTTCAATAAATGGTGCTGGGAAAATTGGACAGCTATATGTAGAAGAATGAATCTAGACCATTCTCTTACACCATACACAAAGATAAACTCGAAATGGGTAAAGGACCTCAACGTGAGACAGGAATCCATCAGAATCCTAGAGGAGAACATAGGCAGTAACCTCTTTGATATCAGCCACAGCAACATCTTTCAAGATATGTCTCCAGAGGCAAAGGAAACAAAAGCAAAAATGAACTTTTGGGATTTCTTCAAGATCAAAAGCTTCTGCACAACAAAGGAAATGGTCAAAAAAACAAAGAGGCAACCCATGGAATGGGAAAAGATATTTACAAATGGCGGTACAGACAAAAGGTTGATATCTAGGATCTACAAAGAACTTTTCAAACTCAACACACACAAAACAGATAATCATATCAAAAAATGGTCAGAATATATGAACAGACACTTCTCCAGTGAAGACATACAAATGGCTATCAGACACATGAAAAAATGTTCATCATCACTAGCCATTATGGAGATTCAAATTAAAACCACATTGTACTACCTTACACCAGTTAGAAAGGCCAAAATTATCGAGACAAGAAACAACGTGTGTTGGAGAGTATGTGGAGAAAGGGGAATCCTCTTCCACTGTTGGTGGGAATGTAAGTTGGTGCAGCCACTTTGGAGAACAGTGTGGAGATTCCTTAAGAAATTAAAAATAGAGCTTCCCTATGACCCTGCAATTGCACTACTGGGTATTTACCCCAAAGATACAGATGTGGTGACAAGAAGGGCCATCTGTACCCCAATGTTTATAGCAGGAATGGCCACAGTCGCCAAACTGTGGAAAGAACCAAGAAGCCCTTCAACGGATGAATGGATAAGTAGATGTGGTCCATATACACTATGGAGTATTATGCCTCCATCAGAAAGGATGAATACCAAACACTTGTATCAACATGGATGGGACTGGAAGAGATTATGCTGAGTGACATAAGTCAATCAGAGGGAGTCAATTATCATATGGTTTCACTTATTTGTGGAGCATAACAAATAACATGGAGGACATGGGGAGATGGAGAGGAGAAGGGAGTTGAGGGAAATTTGGGGGGAGATGAACCATGAGAGACTATGGACTCAGAAAAACACCCTGAAGGTTTCTAGGGGCGGGGGGTGGGAGGTTGGGGAATCCAGGTGGTGGGTATTAAGGAGGGCACGTATTGCATGGAGCACTGGGTGTGGTGCAAAAACCATGAATTCTGTTAAGCTGAAAAGATATAATAAAAAAAAAGTTGCTATCTTGGCAGTGGCTGTTGGCCACATGAAGATGGCAGATATTGATCTTGTGTGCAACACCCACTTAGTTCTCAGCTTCCAGTTGTTGTTGCTCAAGAAGAATTGGCAGGAGGTCTGCGCTTTTTGCAATAAAAGCATCATGGACAAGCCCCAGCACTTTTACTAAGGCATACCTTGATAAACCCTTGTGCTAACATTAGGAAAAAAAAAAGGAAAAAATATATACTATCCATATGTGGAACACTAGAATTGGTTTTATAGCATAACTTTTTTCTGTGCATAATAAATTGAATCAATAAAATCAGCTTTTCATAGAAAGCATAAAAGAGAAGTAATGACTGCTTGCTGTTTTCTGTTTCTAATCATGCAATTCCCATTTACTTCACTCACTTTTACAGCTGCTATTTGCAATCATTATTCTTTTTGCCCAGGATATCTGTTTAATTTTATTTCTTATCTTTACTCAGAATTCTTACTGCATTGTTGGAAATGTTGTGAGCAGTCCTGTATTTTATATTCATATGGCCCTAGTTATATGTTTTTATAAACGATTAATTCCATACAGAAATGTCTACCTTTTTATCTGTTGCTCAAAATCTTATAAGGTGGAAATGGTCTGTACTATTAATCCAAATGGCTAGTCCATGCTTGCAATGTAGTTCCTTTGAAAGTCTTTTCAGAAATAACATCTGAATGATTTTCACTTAAGAATTAGGAAGAAATTATAAGAGACCCTTAATCTCGGAAACAAACTGAGGTTTGCTGGGGAGAGGGGAGGGAGGCGTAGGGTGGCTGGATGATAGACATTGGCGAGGTTATGTGCTATGGTGAGTCCTGTGAATTGTGTTAGACTGATGATTCACAGACTTGTACCCCTGAAGCAAATAATGCATTTTATGTTTAAAAAAATGCAACAGCAAAGGCAAAGGAAGACACAGAATTTGGAGTGCTAGAAAAATTTTTCATCTTTTGCTCCTATAAAGCATTAAAAAGTACAATAGGTAAGAAAAAAAAGAAGGAGGACAAAATTATATTTGTGAGTTTCCTAATCTGCTTATAGTAAGCTGTTAATATCCACATAATAGGTATTAAAATTTGTTATTGGCTTTTCTTTTAGTTTACCTAGTTTGTGCATGGACTTAATTTGTCAAATATATCTCAGTGTTTCCTAATGTACATTGATAAATGCCTGAAAAAGTCTTAGAAATCTTGACTATGGTCATTGATATAGATTCTTTCAAAATATATCTGAGATAGTAATAGATACGGTGTGGTACCAGGTTAACTGAGTGCAAGATGAATGAATGATCCAATTGAGGGTAAAGGGAAACTTGCTGGAGAGTTTTGGAGAGTATCATATCCTATTCTCAAAAACTCTTCTTACTGGGGGACCTGGGTGGCTCCATCACTAAATGTCTGCTTTCCACTCAGATCATGATCCCAGGGTCCTGAGATTGAGCCCTGCATTGAGCCCCCTATCAGACTCCTTGCTTATTCGGAAGCCTGCTTCTACTTCTCCCACTCCCCCTGCTTGTATTCCCTCTCTCACTGTGTCTCTCTCTGTCAAATAAATAAATAAACATTTTTAAAAAACTCCTTATTACTGAGGAAATAGTATGACTTTTTTTTAAACATATGTGATTATGACCAATAAGTAATATAAAGGTGAAAACTGAGATAACAGCCAAAGAAGACAAGGTTTGTCTTGTGCATGTGACTTTAGGGTTAAAAAGAATCGACGTTTAGCAATTATTGTGAAACTGACACTAATTGTACTAAGCCAAGAAAACTGACATTTTCTTTGACAATGATAACATAACCTGGCCAATAGGCTTCTCGTGCTTAAGTTGCTGCACTGATCAAATTAAATTTTAATTTCATGTTGTTTTTCTCCCCCTCTAGAATCTGAGATAAGGTAGAGCAAGAATCCTCCTTCTTCATCACTCTATCCCCAAAGTCTGCCATAAGTAAGAAAAGCCTGAATGAGCTCATTAGACATTATAAAGTCCTTTAATGTAACAATCCTAATATTGAACAAGAGCTTTTATTCATAAATTATTAAAAGTGAAAGTCAGGGTGAAGATGAAAATAACCCAACTAGTCTGGGTTTTGAGATGAAAGGAAAGTGATTGAAATGCCATTTCAGAAAGCCGCAATCTCTGTACATTGAACTTTCAACCTCAATTTCATCATATTCACTCACCTATAAGTCGGAAGCAATAATGTTCACTTTCTAAGAAGTTTTGTAAAATAAATACTGCATGTGATTTGCTTAATACCGAGTAGAGCATGTAGAATGTTATCAGTAGATGCTATTTCTCTCCTGTACTTCCCAAAACCCTAAATTCGGTTCTAAATGCCACAAATAAAGGTCAGTTCTCCAGAAAGGTGAACTTCCAGTGGATTATCATAGTTTCATCCATTTTATACATTTGGTGTATTTTTACATTGTTTGTTCTTTGCCTACTTTTTAGTTTTGTAGGCATTTGATCTGCCTAAGGAAAAATATCTCTGACTAAGAGAGATTATAATTAATTAAAGTTGTTGGCAGGATTAAATGAGTCAATACAAAGAAAACAATAGCTCTAGAAGGTAGGAATTGCTGAAAATTTTTATGTTATCTTCTACCCCCTTCTACATCCTTTCTCTTCCTTCCTCCTTAGCACCTTAATTATTATAAATGGTATAAATATTTTTTAGTATGTATGAGTCTCTAATCTCTTAATATTTTAAAGTAGATATTTATATTTTATTCCCAGTCCTCTGGTGATTGTGTTTATTGATTTCATGGAAATGACAAAGAGAATCAAAGTTTTCTGATAACATTCATTTCTATTACTGGGTAAGAATGAAAAGTTCAGAAATCCACATCTATCCTGACACTCTTTCCATCAAATTAAATGCCCGGTGTCTCTTCAAAGGCAAACCACTATCATTCAAAACCATAATCATTAACCCTGATGTTTTACTGCATTAAAAAAAAACACTTGAATTTACAGAAAATTCTGAAACAATATTCAGTTCATCAAATGCATTGAGGGCAATGATTGGGAAACTGTAATATGGGAGTGGAAAAAAGGGGAAAATACATAACTCTAGTAAAGGAAAGGGAGTTTTGAGAAAGTATGAATAATAGTATTTCCAAGAACATCATCCTTTTAATGCTCCTTACCCTTTCATTTACTGGAGAAAATCATAACCTTTTGGATTGTATCCTTAAAGGCTTGCTTTACTTGCTGGTTCCTGAGGATATATATAAATGGATTCATCATAGGAGCGACAGAAGTATTTAGAATAGCCACTCCTTTGGTCAATGATGCCTTTTCTTTTGCAGAAGGGTTGGCATACATGAATATGCAGCTTCCATAAGAGATGGAAATGACAATCATGTGTGAGGAACATGTAGAAAATGCCTTTTTTCTCTGACTGGCAGAGGGCAGTTTCAGAATTGTTCTAATGATGAACATGTAGGACAAAATTATTAATGCCAAAGTGAACAGCAGAATCACTATGGCAGAGTAAAAACCGATCACTTCTAAGAGCCATGTGTCTGAGCAAGATAATTGCAAGAGGGGAAAATAATCACAAGCAAAGTGATCAATGACATTGGAGCCACAGTAGTCTAACTGGAGAAAAAGAATAACTGGTGGGAAGATATTTAAGAATCCTGCCATCCAAGCACAAAAGACAAGTAAAATGCAGACTCTTTTGTTCATGATGGTTGTATAATGCAAGGGTTTACAGATGGCAACATAGCGGTCATAGGACATGGCAGTTAGAAGGTAAAACTCAGTTATACCCATGAAGATGAAGAAAAACAACTGAGCTGTGCAATTATTATATGAGATCGTCTTGTCTCTGGTGATGATTGTGCCCAGAAATCTAGGAATACAGACAGTTGTAAAGGATATTTCTAATACAGAGAAGTTCCTGAGGAAGAAATACATGGGGGTCTGTAGATGGGAGTCAACCAAGGTGAGAGTGATGATGGTCAAATTACCAGTGACACTTAATATATATGTGATAATTAAAAAGAGGAAAATCATAATCTGAAGCTCTGGGTCATCTGATAGCCCTAGAAGAATGAATTCTCTGGGTACTGTGTGGTTTTTCATTGCCGATCCTTTCTTCCCCCCTTTAGAATGGAAACTGTATGTTCCCCTGTAGGACATAAAAATTTAAAACAAGATTGAGGTTAGAGTACAGAATCTTAAAAATATCCATGGTGATGAATCATCTATGAAACCCCAAAACAAATGTTTTCCTTCGGCAACTCTCCAATTTCTACTGGACCTCACATTCAAGTAATACATGTTATTTGAAGTTAAATACTGATTTCCTTTTGTTGAAAATGCACTGTCATGGGCCATGGATAAAAAACATCTTGTGCTAATATTTAAGCAGAAGCTATTTATTCTAATTTTTTAAAATATAAAGATTCTAATTATTCTTGAAAATATTTAGCTCCTTTTTAAAAAAGCATGAAGATATTCTAATTGATATTTTTCTTTTCCTCAATATTATAAAAACTAGTCTGGATTATGGATAATCTAAATACAAGGTTTAAAATCTCACAGGGGTTTTTTAGGCCTGCCTCCACAATTTGAGACCTACATAGTTTAGGAAACTTTCACAAGGTTGCAAAATTAATCACCATAGTAATCATCTCACTGTACAACATGCATGTTTATGCATGGGAATGTTTTGTTGACATTTTTTCATGAATTACTTTAAGAGTTTAGTTGATGCTATCATATATATATGTATATATATATATATATATATATATATATATATATATATATATAATTGATAAATAGGCTAGAAGGACAATAAGGTAACATTCTATTACTAAATTAAATAGTTGCCTAGAAGTAGTTGAATTCACTCAATGCATAATCCTTTTCTTTTCCTTTTTTTTTTTTATAATACTGCTATAGAAAATGAACAAGTAGATGGTCAAAATAATATCAATTGGGAAGCAGATATTTTTTCCAATAGGGAATTTTAATGATAATCTTGTGTATGTAACTGAATACATTTTCAAATTAGAAAAAACTGAACAATCTAAGATTAATTTCCTGTGTTCCTGCTTTAGGATTGTGTTAGGAGTCTCTTGGTAGTAAGCAATTATTTTAATTTTTAATTTTGAAATGGTTGTAAGTACACAAACATATATGCAAACATGCTTTTAAAACATTTAAGTAAAATGAAGATTCCATATATTATATTTGAAGAATAAAAAATTACTTACTTCCTGATTCTTCTTGATGACCTAGTCTCAAATTTTATCATCTGATTTGCTTAAACATTTACACAATTTCAGAGCTGGTAAATCGAGTTAGCAAAATATTTGGTTTCTAGTGTGCTCTCAAAACAAGTGTGTTGTTTTAACTTTTTCACGGTTCTTAGGGATTATAATTCTCTTTGACTCATGATATCCTTCATTCCTGATACTATAAAATGCTGACAACATTTTATTATAATTCAACTCATTCTTGCTTTTCATCTCTCTCTCAAATTCCACATACAAATTCAGTTACACCTAGGTTGACTACTACTTTTCCATTTGCCTCTTTTCACATACTACAAAACACTTATTTATCCAATCATTTTTCTTTCTATACATGCAAACATTTAAAATCAATGTTTTGTAATTCTATGATCATACATCTATAAAACCTAAGTAATATTTTCCTTAAGTTCATGGACTGCTATATTTTCCTGTAAACACTGTTTTGAGAAACAGAAAATATGGAATGTTCTTCTCTATGTCTGACATACAAATGGAACTGGACTTATTTTATCTGTGTCTTTTGGTTGGCCTGGGGGAATTCATTAAGTAAATAGAGTGCCAAGGAGAAGAATCATTAAAGACAGAGGTGAATCATTTTATAAATATTGATTTAGATGTACATAAGGCAAAATGATTCAGGCAAATAGACAAATATACAAATGGTGAGATCCTAAGTATGTGAAAGCTTGATTTAGAATTTCACACTTCTATTGCTTCTCGGCCTTTTGGTTAAGACCAAGTATAGAATTTCACTCTTCTGTGATTGCATAAGGAATCCCCATTTTTCATCCAGAAACTGGACTTGTCTTCAGTAGAATTAGTGTGCTGATGTCTTCTGAATTTTGGCAACCTAGAGAACAATTCTTTATCAGGATGAAATGGTGGAAAACACTGCTGTGGATTTCTAGTATGACTGATTGTCTTCTGAAATGGACAGCCTCTTAAAGACTGACAAGGAGGTTTATACCTATGTTGACCCTTTGCATTTAGGGAAGCCATTCTCAAGCCCCTCCCTAATGTGGCTTTTATTACCTTTTGACTACTTTCTTCACTGTGTTATTTACTTCCATTAAACAGTTATTTATATTTGTGCATATGACATCTTCTCATATTGAGAATATTTATGAATCAATAAAATAAATATCTGGAAAGCTGGCATTGGATATTTTGAACTTGTTTATTTCCACAATTCCTTCAATGAGAGATGTCATTTTTATTCCTAGAAGGGTAATATAGTATAGAAATATAGAGGCGCCTAGGTGGCTCAGTAGCTTGGGCCTCTACCTTCAGCTCAGGTCATGATCTCAGGGTTCTGGGATCAAGCCCCATATCAGGCTCTCTGCTCCGCAGGGAGGCTGATTCCCCCTCTCTCTCTGCCTGCCTCTCTGCCTACTTGTGATCTCTCTCTCTGTGTCAAATAAATAAATAAAATAAAATAATAAAATAAATACATATGAATACCATATGTACACATATGTGCAATATAATTTTATATTTAACAATTTATCTTTATTTTCTTCACAGTTATAAACATGGATATAAAACATGTGTGCGTTTAATACCAGTAGTGCAGATTAACACTATTTGTGGAGGGGCAGGGCACAGATTATTTACAAGATTGAAAGATGAAAGTATTTGAATGTGGGACAAAAGAAAGAAGTGGGAAAGGATGGACAAACCACTGGTTCACACATAGGAAAATACATAGGTGCTGAGATGTGTTGAATTTATAACTGCTGCACATTAAAATAGGTATTGAAAATATTTATTTAAGGTATTTCAGTGGAGATGGTGAAACTGATTCTCTACTTATGAAAATTCTATTCCTTTGTTTTTAGTTTTAAAACCAAATAGCAATTTCTTTTTATATTTTATTCAGAGCTTTTATTGATTACCTGGCACTGACCATAAAATTATCTCATTTTTTCAAACAAGTAGACAATACAAAACCATCTGAGGGCAGTGCTATTATTATTCAGGAAAAGAAAGAGTGAGGCAGAAAGAAGTTAAAGTGTCTGGTTTCCACCATTTGTGTGTTTGTGAGCAACACAATCTTTAGTGACTTCCTGGGAAAGGGAATGAATTTCTATCTCGCAAAGCACTGCATTTCACAAAACATGCTATTAGACATGTTTCTTCTCCATATCTTTTCTCAAACTCCTAGATACTGGCTTGTCTCTCTCTTTCCTCCTTGATCACCCTCTCATTCTCTTTCTACCCTTACTGCTTTATTCCTAGTTCCTAATAGCTGTCTAGCTTTTCTCTAGGCCTCAGAATAATTTACTTTTAATGACGACTGATTACACCTGTTACCCTCCTATCCACAAGCTAGTAGGCATCTGCTTTTTAATAATGTGTCAATTACTTCCATGTATTTTCTTTTCAGCATAACAGTATTCATTGTTTTTGCACCACAACCAGTTCTCCATGCAATAGGTGCCCTCCTTAATACCCACCACCTGGCTCCCCTAACCACCCACCCCCCAACCCCACCCCTTCAAAACCCCTCAGGTTGTTTTTCAGAGTCCATAGTCTCTCATGGTTCACCTCCTCTTCCAATTTCCCTCAACTCCCTTCTCCTCTCCATCTCCCCATGTCCTCCATGTTATTTGTTATGCTCCACAAATAAGGGAAACCATATGATAATTGACTCTCTCTGCTTGACTTATGTCACTCAGCATAATCTCTTCCAGTCCCGCCCATGTTGATACAAAAGTTGGGTATTCATCCTTTCTGATGCAGGCATAATACTCCATAGTGTATATGGACCACATCTTCCTTATGCATTCATCTGTTGAAGGGCATCTTGGTTCTTTCCACAGTTTGGCGACCATGGCCACTGCTGTTATAACCATTGGGGTACAGATGGCCCTTCTTTTCACTACATCTGTATCTTTGGGGTAAATGCCCAGTAGTGGAATTGCCAGGTTATAGGGAAGCTCTATTTTTAATTTCTTGAGGAATCTCCACACTGTTCTCCAGAGTGGCTGCACCAACTTGCATTCCCACCAACAGTGGAAGAGGGTTCCCCTTTCTCCACATCCTCTCCAACACACTTTGGTTCCTGTCTTGCTAATTTTGGCCATTCTAAGTGGTGTAAGGTGGTATCACAATGTGGTTTTAATTTGAATCTCCCTGATAGCTAGTGATGATGAACATTTTTTCATGTGTCTGACAGCCATTTGTATGTCTTCATTGGAGAAGTGTCTGTTCATATCTTCTGACCATTTTTGATTGATTATCTGTTTTGTGTGTGTTGAGCTTAAGAAGTTCTTTATAGATCCTGGATATCAACCTGTTGTCTGTACTGTCATTTGCAAATATCTTCTCCCTTTCCGTGTAAGTAAGTTTTTATCATATGTTGCACTCTGTGTTTACATAGAATGTTTCTCCATAAAATCCTTATTTCACAGATTGGAAACAGAATCTAAAAAGAGTTTTAAAAATCTTATCCAGGGGCGCCTGTGTGTCTCAGTGGGTTAAAAGCTCTGCCTTCTGCTCAGGTCATGATCCTAGGGTCCTGGGATCGAGCCCCGCATCAGGCTCTCTGCTTGGCAGGGAGCCTGATTCCCGGCCCCTCTCTCTGCCTGCTTCTCTGCCTGCTTATGATCTCTGTCTGTCAAATAAATAAAATCTTAAAAAAAAAACTCATCCAAACCATGTATTCCAAATGAGAAGAACAGGGGTTTTAGTTAGCTTTTTTTTTTTTTTTTTCGGTTAGTTTTTTTTTTTTTTTTTGCATGTTTGATAACTGGAATAGAAATTTTGCCTGTTGATATAAATGTACTTCTTTCATGGGTCCCCTTCTTAATGGGAAACTACTTGTCTTTTTTCCAAAAACAATAAAAGTGTCTCCTTTCCTCATTTCTGTCTCTTAGTTTCCTATACTATTACTTACTGTACTGGTGTAACATAGAAAAGATGACATGTCAGAAAAAAAGTCACTAAAACGGAGGTGTCTCTAAATTTGAAATTCTCTGAAGTTAATTAAATCTTTAACAATGTGACAGATTTCTGTGTTTTCACTCTGACTCACATTCTCCTTTCAATGGCCTACTCATGATCTTAAGCTATAGACAAAGAATTCATTGACATACTGTCCTCAGATATTACAGAGTACAGATAATGAAAAGAGAGAAATTCAGTAGATTGGATCTACATATTTCATTGGCTAAAGAAACAAAATTGGATGAACATTTAAAATAAACATTGTCTTATACATAACAGTTTTTCCTTCAAAGATTTTTTCCACCTAAATGTTGTTAGTGTATTCTCTTTATGTATGTAATCTACTTTCCATCTCATATTATATTTTTATATTTTTCCTTTTATTTACATCAGCATTCATTTATAGAAGCTTTGTTTTATCAACCCTGGAGTAATCAATGAATCATACATGAAATCCCTTTATCTTCTCTTCCTGAATGACAACAACAACAACAATAATGCATTTTAGAGTGAAGCTAAAATTTTCCTCAATAAATTGAACCAATCCATTATCTAATCCCTTATTCTATGCATTCTCA
This sequence comes from Mellivora capensis, assembly GCA_004024625.1. Taxonomy (NCBI): domain Eukaryota; kingdom Metazoa; phylum Chordata; class Mammalia; order Carnivora; family Mustelidae; genus Mellivora; species Mellivora capensis. Next base: position 224 of record PISX010009803.1, on the reverse strand, counting down.
TTAAATAGTAAAGTTTTCAATTCAAAGTCATGACAGAAATCTTGCAATAGGATATTTCATTTCAAGATGTAGAATTGTTGATTATAAAAGGAAATTTATCATTGGTTTCAGTTTTATAATCTTACCTGTATTTGTCATGTAAATGTACTGTTTCACTGGTTGAAATGATACAAAAAGCACATTGACAACTATTTCAGTTTTAGGTTAAGAGATTCAGTATTTCT
>PISX010009802.1:0-73671 GCA_004024625.1 Mellivora capensis | reverse complement strand
TGGACTGGCAACCCTAGACTCCCCCTGGCTTCAGCTGGCTCTCAGGGGCACCGGTATCTTTTGCATTATTAGTAGAGACAGCTTTTGGGTAAGATCCCTGTTACAGGCTGAATGTATGTCTGGCCAACACCCATACATACACCCCAAAGACCCCCAGGGTGGCTGTATTTAGAGTAAGGAAATAGTTACGTTACGTTTCCGCACAAAGGGGAGGTCATGTGAGTACCCAATGGTGGACAGCCTCCTCCAGGTCAAGAGGCGAGGCCTCAAGGTGAAACTTAACCTCGCAGCACCTTGGAGCTAGTACTTCTGGCTTCCAGGAGCGTGAGAAACATCTGCCTGTCTTTAAGCCATCGGGTCTGTGGTATTTTGTCTCAGCAGCCAGAGCTCGGATAAGGTCTGCATCCCGTAGCACTGAGTTGGCCGTCCCATCTTGGTGCACTCTCCTCTGGCTTGGCTCTCTTATTGGAGCTAGCCCCCTCCCCGGTTACCCTTCATCCCCTTCTCCTGCTTACTTTTCTTCAGACCATCTGTCACTCTCTGATACCCTGTTAGGGGTTGTTTTCCTTTCCTGGGGCTGTACAGCAAACAGAGAGGCTTAAGAACAACGCAAGTTTATTTTCTCATAGTTCCAGAGGCCAGAGGGGTGAAGACCAGGTGTCACCTTCCTCTGGAGGCTCCAGGGGACCATCCTTCCTTGCTTTTCTCCTCCCTGGCTCCTGGTGGTGGCCAGAAATCCTGGCATTCCTTGGTTTACAGATGTGTCCGTCCAGTCTCTGCCTCTGTCTTCACACAGCCTTCTCTCATGTGCATCTGTGCCCCAATTTCCCACCTCTTTTTTTTAAAGAGTTTATTTATTTATTTACTTATTTGACACAGAGAGAGATATCACAAGTAGAGAGGCAGGCAGAGAGGCAGACAGAGAGGCTGATCAGAGAGTCTGATGCAGGGTTTGATCCCAAGACCCTGAGATCATGACCTGAGCTGAAGGCAGAGGCTTTAACCCACTGAGCCACCCAGGCGCCCCACCAATTTCCCACCTCTTATAAGGACACCAGCCACGGGGTTTATTGCCTACCCTAAACCTGTAAGACCTCACCTGAACTTGACATAAACCAAGACCTTGTTTCCAAATAAGGTCATATTCACAGGTACTGGGTGTTGGGACTTGAACTTATCTTTTAGAGGGACATAATTCCACCCATTACAGACGTGAGTTTGTTTTGTTTATTTCTCACCCTCCGAGATAAGCTTCCATGGAGGCAGCCCTGGTCCTGTTCTTGCCCTGCCTCAAGCCTCAGGGCCAGGAGCAGCGCTCTCTGCACGAAACAGTTGCTCAGAATCAGTTCGTTGAATTAATAAATAAGTTTTAGATGCAGATTCAGATTCATCATATTCAGATTACATTCATATTCAGGTGAAAGTTCTGCCACTGACGCCTCCCTCTCTCTCCCTCCCACAGTTTAGAACTTGTGCCCTGGGAAGAGCAGCAACCTGGGAAAAGCCCTGGGAAAAATGGTCCTGCCTGGAGATTTTTGAATGTTTTCAACCAAAGCAAGAAAGAGCTTGTAGCAATCGATGCATTATTATTAGCTTTTCAAAAGCAAGCAACAGCCTCCGAGATTTTGTGTTTGAATATGACAGAATGTGTTTGGACCCAAAAGAAATGAAACCCACAGAGGGGTTTAATGTCTCTGCTTGATCTGTATTAATGTGGGAAAGAGAATACATTTTTGGGGGGTACATATCGCATTTTTTTATACATCATATAACAGCATTCTCATTGGCCAGAAGGATATCAGAAGTGTTACTATTAATGTATTTTTACGGGTTTACAGGTTAGGGTTTGACAGCTGCACTGGGCTCCACCCATATGAAGTTCGGTGATCTGGCCTCTGTCTTCCCCCGTACACATTCCCCGTTACGCATAGAGTTACTATTACCTTCTCTCTGCTGACCTGCCAGTCTCATCAGTAAGCCTGATGGAGCTCAGGACAGAGACACAGCTCTGCAAATAATCACAGTTCTCAGCTAGCAGAACCTCAAATTCAATAAAGTTTATAAGATCTCCAGCCCTCATGAGAACATGTGACCAGAAAAAAAACAAACGGTTTTTTTTCCCTGGGGCTTTGGGGTGAACTTACCTTAAATTACCTAAGGCTGCAGGACCTAGACTCTTTGAAGACAGAGACCTGGTTTAGAACCCTCCCCATGGTGTCCTTTCCTAGCTCTTATTACTTTGTGCAAGGCGTTCAACCACTTTGAACCTTAGTCTCTTCATCTGTAAAATGTGGACTCTGCTCTGCTTTTTCGATAAAGCCAGGGATTAAATGAGATACTATGGGTAGTGTTACTACGCCAATGTTTATAAAGGGATCAAGTAATTTTGGGGGTGGGTAGGGGGAAGGCCGAGTGTGAGGTGAGAATATTACTGTTCTGAATGTCTCTGGGAACTGATTCATTACAATTGTGCAAGCTGAGCTGACATCCCAGACGTTTCCTGTTTATTTTAAACCTTTTTGGACCATACAGGGTGCATGAAAGAAGCCAGAAAGGGATAGATTGGGTAACTCCCTCTTATTGCTGAATGGTAACTACCCCTCACCTTGTATGTCATCCAGGTTGGAGGAGAGTGGAGCTACTGGAAGGAGTCTAGTACGTCTTGTGGATAGACAGGGACTCTTTCTCCCCACATGTTTCATACTCCTCGCAGATAATTAAGCCAGGCATTAGTAGTATAAGTGCATGTTACAACTTTTCTTAAAAACAAAAATAGCCTTGGTGATTCGTGCAAGTTCCTGAGGCTGTAGAAGCTAGTGTTGACCTTGATGCAAAGGCCAGCTCCCGTCTGGGCCCACTTTATTCTCAGAGTTGCAATGGGCTCTTCTCCAAAGTGGGAAGGGTCCCAGGACCCCACCCTTGCAGGGCTCCTGGGAGGACTGGCTGAACCTGTGCTGCAAAACACCTGGAACAGGATCTGACCATGATCTGACAGGGCAAATGGTAGCTCTCAGGTCAACAAAGATCCTCCCTCTTTTCCACTGTGCAGTCTTTGTGCCTCTGGAGCGCATCGACCACAGTGGTTTGTTTTGCTTACTGATCATCCAGGTGGCTATTTTAGCCGTAGACAAGTTGGGCATTTGTTTAACCACATATACTTGAGAAACCAGAACCTGGAACTGAGTTTGCAATTGGCATTTGTCTTGACCTTTGTCCTAAGTGCCACGGGACAGAGTTGCCCTTGAATAGAACCAGGACTTGGGAAGAATAGCCCCCCCCGGGGGGGGGGGTAGGAGCCATGGCATTGGCGTGACAGATGCTTCCGTGGATGTGAGGAGTGAGGGGCTATCACTTGATTTGCCACGTCACTGCACACAAAATGGTGCACAAGTGTCCCATTTCTTAAAATAAGGAGTCCTTTTGTCAGGAGTCCCTAAGAGTGCATTTTCTTTCCAGTCTCTCTGGGCTCCTTTTGGAACTAAAATAAAATGTTTTCAATTTCTTTCGAGGTGGACATGGAGTCCTTGGGAACCGTAGAAGCCAGGAGTGAGCACTGCGGGCACCCTGCCTATGTAGTCTTTCACCTTTAACTCACCATCCTGGGGAGGTGCCCCATTTTCCAAAGCGTGTCTGGGGATCTCCAGTTGTAGGGGATCTCCCTGGTGGAGTGACCCAAAAAGTTTGGGAATGCTGCTTAAGGGACAGCCAAGCTGGCTTCCTTAATGAACAAGCTCATTCATGTACTCTTTTCATGGATTCACTGGCCACACGCTCCTCGTTTCGTTCAACACTGTTCAAGGAGCAGGGATACTGTAGCAAGCTAGGCTTGGCCCCTGACTTCCCAGAGTCAGGGAAATCAGCCTCTCAGAGCCTTTATTCACCAAACACGCTTAGCTGGCTCAAAAAAGAGTGGGGGTTCTCTGGCATTTTCTGACCTGAAAACTTTTTCCAGGGGAAATGCCTTTCAAGGTTAGTATTCCTTGGAATGCACCTTTAGGAAATTCTTCAGTTGGGGGGTATAGTGACTCACATTTGTCAAGGGTTCCCTGTATGTCCAGCCTGAGGCCAAGCACTTACTTCCTTAAGACAGAAGGGTGCAGACAGCTGCCGGTCCCCACGTGCACACTTCCCGTGAATCACTGGCTTTCATTCTTAGAGTGACTTTGATGTCAATCCTTTATGGTCCCTACTTGATAGATGAGGAAATGGAGGCACAGAGAGGTGACTTCCATGTTCCTCATTTATCGAATGGGGACATCAGTCTGCTCGAGGCACCCAGCTGGGAAATGGTGGGGCCAAGATTGGGTAGAAATGCTCAGCCCTTCCCTTTGACCCAGAAGTCCTCAGCCAAGGGTGACTTCATCCCCAGGGGGACAGGCGGCAATGTCTAGAGACGTTTTTGCCAGACGCTAGTTTTTTTCCCTGATGGGATTACTGCTGGCATCTGGTGGGGGTGACAGGGACGCTGCTAGTCATCCTGTAATGCACAGGACAGCCCTCACAACGAAGCATTGGCAGCCCCACATGTCGTTAGTGCCAACGTTGAGAAACCCTGCTTCAGCGGATACACGATACAGGTTTTAGTTCCACTTGAGTCTCAATTTAGGCAGAGATGTGACAAATGCACACACTCATCCTGATGCAGGCCGAAAGCCGTGCTTGGGAGCTGTAAATCGCCTTTACAGCCCTCATTCAGGCCTTTTTCTTTCTCTATAAACTTTTCACTGCTGTAGCCCCCCCACGGCCAACCCCACTTGGGGCCGGCTCCCAGCCAAGGGCAGCTACTCCAGCCAGTCCCCAGCTTGGCCTGGGGTGCTTCCTGGGGACCTGAGGACAAACGCCAGCCCCCTCAGAGACTCTACCGCCCTTCCCCATCCTGCCCTCGCTGCCCTGACTCCGGCCTCAGTTACTTTCCCTGCACCGCCCACCCACTGCACCCCTCCCTGGCTCCTAATGCGGCCATGGCTCCCTGTTGATGCTCCTCTCTTGCCACAGCCCAGGGCTCCTGGGGCAGGCTGCTCTCTCTGTCTGGAGCCCTCTTCGTTCCTCTCTTTGCTTTGCTAGCTACTTACCCTTTAAGTCCCCTCCTCCTGAATGCCTTCCTGGGTTTCCCAGAGAGAATTGCAGGGCCTCTGTGCTTTTATAGCTCCTTGGACATAGCTCTGGGATTCATCATTACAACTTTTTTAAAAAATTAATTTGTTTATTTTAGAGTGCACAGTGCGGGGGTGGGGTGGGCAGAGGAAGAGGGAGAGAGAGAATCTCAAGCAGACTCCCTGCTGAGCAGAGTTCAACGCGGGGCTCAGTCTCATGATCCAAAGATCATGACCTGAGCCGAGATCAAGAGTTGGACATTTAACCGACTGAGCCATCCAGGTGCCCCACAACTTATTGATTTATAAGACTTCCTGTCCATCCATCTGTCTCTCTGTTCCGTGACCTGTGGCTTCTAAGGATTGTTACAGAATGTCCTTGAGCATTCATTTTAAAAAAAAAACAAGTACAGCCTCCACCACTGCATTTTGACACAGTAGGTCCAGGGTGATGCTTGGGAATTTATGTATTTTTATATCCCCAGGGGGTTCCGAGGTGCCCCAAAGTATGAAAAACGCTTCATATGTCTGGTCTTTCTTGTAAGTCACAGCTTGGCTCATGTCACCTCCTCGGAGAGGCCTTCTCTGACCATCCCTCTTGGCCTCGCCCGTCTCCTTCATGTTACTTAGGTTCTTTCTGTGCAGAGCACTTCCCACCATTTGACATGTTCCTTGTTTATTTGGATGATTACTAGGGAGACAGGATAACTTGTTCAGAGCATAGATGATATGGTCTGGGTTAGGGTCTTGGTCCACCTGGCATTCACAAGCGACATTTTGGTCACACTGTGGAATAGCAGCAAGCCTCAGTCCTCATCTGTGAAATGGAGATAAGCATGCCTAGGGCACGAGATAGTCATGAAGATTAAATCAGCAGGGGACTTGATGTGTTTAGAAGAACGCCTGGAGGGGTCCCTGGGTGGCTCAGTGGGTAAAAGCGTCTGCCTTCAGCTGGGTCATGATCCCAGAGTCCTGGGATCAAGCCCCGCATCAGGCTCTCTGCTCAGCAGGGAGCCTGCTTCTTCCTCTCTCTCTGCCTGCCTCTCTGCCTACTTGTGATCTCTGTCTGTCAAATAAATAAATGGAATCTTAAAAAAAAAAAAAAGAAGAAAACGCCTAGAAACTTGTCAGCCCTCTACACACATGAGGGGTAATTATGATCTGTCTTTCCCACTAAAATGTGAGCTCTGTGAGAGCAGTCACTGGGACCGCTTTTGTCACTGCAGTCCACCCAGCCTGAGCAATGCTTGGCATACAGTAGGAGCTCAGTCAGTGTTTACTGAATGGATGGATAGGTGGATGGTTAGATGGATGGACAGACGGACAGACTTCTGAGCTTGACTGTGAGACTCATGAATGCAGGGGACTATGACTGATGCCGAGCAGCTGGCATGGTGCTCAGATAATGTTTGTTGAATGAGTGTGTGGAGTCTATGAACAAGGATTGGGTAGAAGTCCATTGGGGATCTGATGGAAGACACAATGACTAGGGATGGATCTGAAAGAATTCTTGATGGACATGATGCTTTCAGGAGAGGCCATGAAGAGTATGAGAATGCGGGAACATAGAGGACATTCCAAGCGAAGGCCCAGTTGGACCAAAGGTTATGAAGGCACGGGAATGAATGTTGGATAGAGTGTGAGCTAGGGAATGGGCAGTCTGGTTCTGCGGTGGCCAAGGTGCAGGGAAGCCGTGGCTAGGGGCATAGTGGTTCAGTGTCCAGCTCCTGGCATGGTTGGCCCTGGCTCTTTGCTCTGGCTGTGTGGCTGGAAGCAAGTGATCATGTGTCTGAGCCTCCGTGTCCTCAGCCTATAGGCTTGTCCTCCAGATCACGTACAATCTAAAGAATACGCCCAGCGCACTGTGATCACTCCTGCATGGTGTATCTATGAGTAGCGTTAGTGGAAGAGGCAGGAGCTGTCAGGGCCCCGGGGGGCGTGCGGCCCCACCTGGCACGGGGTAGAGCTCCGTCCACCTTTTCTATCACTATCGCTATTACTCTGACCTCCAGTAGTATTACAGACAAGCCTGGAAGAGCTGGTTTGGGGATTTATTATTGGGGACCTTGAATGCCAGGCTAAGGCAAAGCACTGGGCTGTGGCTCTGTGAACCGTCAGGGCTTTTGTGAGTGGGCTTGAGCTGGCCTGAAGGCCATGAGCATGGAGCATGAGGGAGAGGACTTTGAGGACATGATGGCCTGGACGTGTCTGGGCCCCCAGCCAGCTTTGGGGAGGGTGGGCTGAGTGAGATGACTCCCGGGCTTCCACCATTGGTCCTGGGGAGCTGGTGCTCCTGACCGAGCTAGGGAAGTCAGGGGTAGTGCTCCTCTCCCAGGGTGGATGGTGAACCAACCCCTTGACCCCCTGAGTTCAGATCCTGGTCACCTAAAGGGAAATGCAGTGGACCAAGTGATGGGTTGCACAGATGTGATTCTTGCCCTGTAGTGGGGCAGACAGACAGAAGACATGTACCACACATTTCGTGTAGTTAGTAATGAACGTAAGTGCTCTGAAAGAGACCAAAGTACAAAACAAGAGCCAGCCTGTCTTCAGTTGGACTCCCCAATAGCAGACACTGAGCTGGGGATCCCCATGTAAGGGATTTATTGGGGAGAAAGGACTGTGAGGGAAGCCAGGGACAGCAGGGAAGGAGCTGCGTGAAGACGAACCTTCAAGAGAAACCTAGCTTACGTTGGGGAGGGTACATGCTATGGTTAGTGCTGTGAAGTGTATAAACCTGGCGATTCACAGACATGTACCCCTGGGGATAAAAATATGTTTATAAAAAAAAAATTAAAAAAAAAAAAGAGAAACCTAGTTTTGACCTGCTCCCGTGGGAGCTCTGGGGTCCTGCCCAGAGGCAAGAAGGCTTCGGTCCCATATGTCCCATGAGTCACTGGCATGGGGAGGACCTTACCTGCCAGCATTTCTGGGTGAGGCAGCTACTTGAGGCCAAGGCTTGTTCTCTGGAGGAGGGCATGGGTGTGAGCCGGGAGTGGCCAGTATCTGCAGGGCCTGGTGACAGGGATCTGGATGAGACACAATGGTATTTGCTCCCTGATGGTCAGGGAAGGCCCCCGAGGAGGTGGCACTAACGCTGAGACCCGGGGGGCAGACAGGCAGGAAGGCAGGGCTCAGCATTCCAAGCAGAGGGAAGAACACTGCATTAGTCCAGATGAAGGAATGAGTTTGTGTGGCTGGAACTTTCTGAACCAAAGCAAGGGTGGCCCAACATGCGGTGGGAGGATCACCAGGTCCGTGCAAGCTGTAGAGAGGTATCTGGGTTCTATGCTTAGAGCCACAGGAAGCCTTTGCATGGGAGAGTTTAGGTGACTCTTGCCAAAACCTAATTTATGTTTCAAAATAATGCTCGCTGCTGTGCAGAAAATGGATGAATGTGGGACAACAATGGAAACCCACCATGCCAAATACTTTACAGCATCTGTGCGGATCCCACAATTGATTCCCGTTTTTTTTTTTTTAATTTTATTTATTTATTTGTCAGAGAGAGAGCGAGAGAGCAAGCACAGGCAGACAGAGTGGCAGGCAGAGGCAGAGGGAGAAGCAGGCTCCCTGCCGAGCAAGGAGCCCGATGTGGGACTCGATCCCAGGACGCTGGGATCATGACCTGAGCCGAAGGCAGCCGCTTAACCAACTGAGCCACCCAGGAGTCCCTTGATCCCCGTTTTACAGAGGAGGTCACTGAGGCCCCGTTCCAAAGAAAAGATTAACGACAGCTGTACTTTCTGTTTCAAAAGGAAAAACCCTCGATTGATATTATAAAAATCTAATAGAAACAGAAGAGGAAAGGAATCTTGACATAGATGAAGGCGATGAAGGTAATAGTAGGCAATAAATGAGAACAAGGCAAAATTACATCGCATCAGGTGCTTACAATATCCAATCTCATCTGCTGGGCAAGCTCCGTGGAGACAGTCGGGCTAGAGCCCCACGTGAGGCCTGGCTGGAGCATCCTCCCCTCAGCTGAGACTTCCGGCCGACCATCCCCATAATGGCCGGATTTATAGCACAAATGATGGGGTCTGAAGTTAAACATTTCTTCTACATCCAGTTTGGAGTGAGCTGCATTTCTATGTTATGTTTTTACATTTTCAAGGAGCGTGGGCTCTGAGTGTCCGCCTCCCCTCCCAGATTCCATTCGGGGGGCCAGCCCAGCCTGGAGCAGGAGGGGATAGAAGGCAAGATTGATCGCTCTTGGCATCCAGAACAGAAGGGCCAGTTCTGAGCTGGAGGCCAGCTAATATATTTCAAACAACCAGTCTCCCGAGGTCATTCATGCAGCATGAGTCTCACGAACAATGTTCTTAGCCTGCCTGCGTACATGCAGGTATGGGCGGTCGTGTATGTAGGAGAAATCCCAGAAACCTCCATCCATATAGTACAGGCCCAGAGAGGGTAAGCAGGCTGCCCAAGGACACACGGCTTGTAGGCTGGCAGAGCTGGGATTTGATCCCAGGTGATGTTGGTGCAGTCTCCTACCACAGAAGCATGCTGTTGGAAGGGTCTGCCCTGTTCTTCATCATGTCCCAGCATTGTCCCGCTTAGGGGAGTGGCTTAGGGGAGGACCACATTACATGCTGAGTGGAAGAGTGTGGGAGTGAGTGAATCTGTACAGGAAGGGGCAGAACAGTCGGAGTGTGCAGGGTCAGAGCAACAGAGAGAGAGGAGGAAGTTAGAATAAGGTCGTGGGGAGGTGATTGTCCTCGAGATCGAATATTCCTAGGAGACATGCAAGACCCTAGAAAAGCTGCTGGACATGACGTGGGAGAGGCATTACGGCTGCGGCTCAGGCAGGTCTGGACAGCCCAGAGAGGAAAGCAGACTGTGATGAATTAAGGAGCGAGGGACAGTGAGGCTTGCTCTCCTGATTCAGCTTTGGCAGTCAGGCTCTCCTCCCACAGGTGTAGGCCTCATGGGAGCACAGGTGGCCATGCACGCCATGTGCAGGCAGGTGGGTGCTGGAGGTGGCAGAGGAGGCTGGAGGCGTTGGGGGGTGGTGGGAGGCTGGTCTCGGGTGGGAACGGTCTGATATGGACAGCAACGTGGTGTGGGCTGCAGCAGGACCACGTGTGCTTGGGTAGAGTGTATGGAGAACCCCAGGGGGCTTTTTCACAAGGTCATAGTCTAAGCAGTAATGCATAAGAGCTAATGTTTATTGAGGGCCTACTATGTGCACTGTGCACAGTGGGCTTCATCTTCCTGATAACCCCAGCCTTAAAAGGAACATATTAACAGCAACATGGGGAGACTGAGGCCCAGGTTAAGTCTCTTGACCACGTGAGTTTACCATAGTGCTAAGATGGAACCTGGGATTGGCAGGCTCAAAGCTCATGCCCTTAACCTGTTTGGTGCTGTTGCCTTTGCCAAAACTTTCTCATCAGAGTGTAAACACCCTCCTGGGAGGGGCTGACTACATGGGGTTTGGGGTCAGGCAAACCTGGTTGTCAGTCACTGCCAGGTGACCTTGGGTCCTTCCCACCCCACAAGGCTCCATTCCTTTGTCTGCAAAGTGGGGATACAGAGAAGCTTACTTCGGGAAGGTTGATGTGAGAAGGAACTGGTGAATGGCAATTCATTCTTTCATTCTCCATTCCTTCATTCATGCACCGACGGGTACGTAGTGAGCACCTGCTATGTGCCAGCTGTTGTGTTAGTTGCTGGGAGTACAGTCCTGAGCTACACTAAGTCCGTGATCTCACAGAGCTGAAATCCAGTGGAGGAAGGTGGATAGCAAATGAGTAAATAAACGACATAGATAATTCCGAGTGGTAATAGGCATACAGAGAAAAAAATAACAGAGTAATGAGAGAGTGAAAGCACGTTGGACGAGGCCTTTGCAAGCTGTTATCTGTGGAGCAAATGGCTATCATGATGCTCTGGCTTCTGCCCCAAACGCTAGGGCCCAGAAACCTCAGCCCGAAGATGCTGGATCATGAGGAATCCAATCAGAAGACGGGGACTGGGGAGAAGACTCCCTGCCCTTCCATTGGTTATATTATCTTTTGCACGGAGAAATTAAGGCTCCAAGAGGTTGAGTGATCACAGAGCTAAGCGCTGATGAGGCCAGGCTTTGACCCCAGTCAAATGGATTCTGCAATCATGACTGTCACCATGGGGCTACTGGAGAGGGCAGACACTTCTGGCGAGAATGCAGACATCAGCCCTGGGAAGAATAATGCCCAGAGCGCTTCATAGCTGTTACATGTGCCTCAGAGTATGACGGGCACTGGAGTGATCATTTAGGGCTACGGAACATGAATATCAGACAGGAGATATCCCTGCCCAAGGTCATACAGCTAGGCTGCCGGGGAGCTGGGTTAGGAGCCCGAGGACAGATGTCTGTACAGGCTATGACCGTGTCTGTCTCCAGCATGAGGCTCATTTCAGGTGGTGCATGTCAGCTGATCACCCGGGCTGGGTCAGCCACGCTGGCGATACACAGCAGCCGGTCTTTATGGGCACGGACATTTTTATGCCCTTTATTCAGGCAAAACTCATTCCAGCATTTGAGTAACTTTGCATCTGGGGACACGCTTCACGGAGCCCCGGGTGGCTGAGTTGGCTCTCGCTGCGTGACGATGACTCACTTTTATTGCCCCGTCGCTTTCAAGCCTGTGCTACAGATAACCTTGCAAGAGGCTGCCCTGCAAAGTGGCCACTCCCAGCATTCTCCCTCCGCCTGCAAAGGTGGCGTCCAGTCTTCCCATCCTGTGCCCTCCTTGCTTCCCCCACCTCTCTCCTCTGGTGTCTGTCCCCCTGGGAAGGGAACTTGCCACTGTTTGGGTCCAGGATGAGTAATTGGTACTTAGAAGGAGAATAAAGACGCCAGACATGTCCACACATGTCTTAGTGACCCTAGTTTCACGTGGCCCAGAGTGTTCCGACTTGCTTTCTCCAGCACCGTTTTCCATACTCCACCCTGGTTTGGATATGGCTGGGAATGGGAGAGACCCCAAGTGGGCCCCTTGGCTTTGGGGCACCAGATGATGAAGCCAAGCAGACAGAAGAAAAGGTGACCCCCACAGGTTGGGGGGGGTGACCACCCAGATCCTGGTAGGCAGCCTTGAGGACAGCTCTTCTCTGGGCATCTCATTTGTCAGAGCTACATTCATGGGCATCTGGTTCCCTTAATGCAGTCATCACCTGTGATCACTTATTCACTCAACCAACAACTGATGAGCCTTCCAGTCCTTGCTGGAGATGCTGCAGTGGGCAGGACACAGTCAGTGTCGTGGAACTTATGGTGTGGCATGGCATGGCAGAAGGAAGATAATCCTTAAATGATATATGATATAAATATAATGATATAAATCCTTAAATGATAACACCAGTTGGTATCACACTGTGACAAGTGCTATGCGGAAGAGTGGGGGCCCTTAAAAGGGGGCCTGAGTCAAGTTGGGCAGTTGTCAGGGAGTGTGTCTCCTTCCCAATTCACTGCCCAGTTGTGGACTGTTCTGGGCAACTCCCTGACCCCGCATCCTTTCCACATGCAACTGAGGCAAGTGGAGATGTGCCCACAAAGCAGAGGTGGCTGTGATGACCTAACCGTCAGACCTGCTCCCCAGCAGCTCCTTGCTGTGGGTTAGCCTGGGAAGTGAGCACCACTCCCCTGTGCAAGGTCTCGTAACCTTACTCGGGATGTGCTTGTCCTCAAAGTAGAATGTGAGATAGTTTCTCTGTCCCAGTTACAAACATGACTGATGGCACAGGGGTTATCTGTGTCTTTCTTTCAGTCTTTCTGTCTATCAGTCATCTATCCATCCACCCATCTACCCACCCACCCATCCATCCATCTACCCATCCATCTATCTATCTACCGATTTAATCTTCTACCTACCCCTCCACCTTCATTTCTTTTATAAGAAAACAAATCTGAATGCTAGTAGACTGTAAACCAGTATTATTCAACTATGGCATTATTGACATCTTAGGCCAGATAATTCCTTATCATCTAGATATTCTACAATGTTCTGTGCATTGTAGGATGTTGGCCTCTACCCTCCTGGCCTCTATCCCCTAGATGCTGGTAACACCTCTTCCCCAAGCTGTGACAACCAAAAAATGTTTCTACACATTTCTAAGTGTCCTCTGAGAGACACAACTGTCCCTGGTTGAGAACTTCTGCTATGGGCCATTAACTCTTCCGCTGCTGCCCATAACTACCAGCTTCACATTTGACCTACTTTCCCGGCATGGCCCCAGTTTTCACTCTTTTTTTTTTTTTTTTTAAGATTTTATTCATTTATTTGACAGGCAGAGATCACAAGCAGACAGAGAGGCAGGCAGAGAGAGAGAGGAGGAAGCAGGCTCCCCGCGGTGCAGAGAGCCCGATGCGGGGCTCGATCCCATGACCCTGGGATCATGACCCGAGCCGAAGGCAGAGGCTTTAACCCACTGAGCCACCCATGCGCCCCCAGTTTTCACTCTTGAACTTGGTCTTGAACACTTCTTGTGCACATGAATACCCTGAGGCTCCCAACGGGTGTCATCCACGGGGCCAGGGGTAGAGACAAGCCTCAGCTGACCACCCATCTGCACACACTGCCTCCTGTCCTGGGCCGCATCCCAAGGGACATCCCCCAGGATTTACACACCCCTGAGACTTTTTCAGTTACTCTTATCCGTAGCCCCAAGTGCCTCTCCCAGCTCTGGGGGATTTGTCATTTCCCCCAATTTCCAGGCAGTGTTCTTCAGAAACTGATATGGCTCTAGAAGATTTCCCCGACTTTAAAGGGAGTTTATGTAAACACACTGGACTTCTCAATAGGAAATTTATTGCCTTTTAGAATTATAGAGTCGTAAAGTTTAATGAGACTCAGGGAAGAAACCAGTATTTCATACAGGTGGGGGATATTTCTACTAGGGGCCTCTTCCAGCCTTTCTGTCAGTTCCTTTCAGTCCTTTGGAAACGGTCCAGAGTCCCTCTCTCCCCAGTCCCCCTGACTTTCCTCCATGCCTCTCTTTCAATGCACAGTTATCCAACAAGATTACCACCTGCCAGTGTTTTCTCTAAGTACAGGGATCCAGAGGCATCCTTGCATTCATTTTGCTTAAGGTCTATTGGATATCCACTCATTTTGTATTCTTGACTCTAAAATGCTCCAGATAAATAAGATGTACCACTAATTGAAGGGTGACTTTTTGGTAATTAATAAAAGGGGCGGGGAGGAGAAAGTGAAGGAAAGAACAAACAAAGAAAGGAAGATGGTCCATATTCATTGTAAGTAGTTACAGTAAGTAGTTTCAGAAATGTGAAAGTATGGTAAACTTTTATTTTGTCGGGGAGGGGGGGAGTGGTAAGGGCTGAAAAATAAATGCCTACAGCTACAGAAGTGTAACATATTTAGTAACAGTATTCCAAAACTCTGGTAGGTAGGACTTGATGAAAGTGGGTGTTTCAGGTTGCTAGGGCTCCCCTAACAAAGGATCACAAACTGGACGGCTCGAAACAACAGAAATGTGTTATCTCACATGGGTTCCTGGAGGCTGGAGGTCTGAGGTCAAGGTGTCTACAGAGCCACACTCCCTCTGAAACCCGTAGCAGTCCTTTCTTGACTCTCCTTAGCTTCTGGTGGTGGCTGGTGGTCTTTGGCCTTCCTTGGTTCGCTACCGTGATACCTCCAGTGTCTGCCTTTATCATCACATGGCCTTCTCCCAGTACGTGTGCCTGTGTCCGAATTTCCCTCTTCTGATAGGATCACCAGTCCTTTTGAATTAGAGGCCTTTCCTACTCCAGTGAGACTTGGGGTCAGCCACCCTATTCCTTAATAAGGTTCCTAGGGGTTAGGACTTCAATATACTTCTTTTGGGGGAACACAGTTCAGTCCCCATAACAGTAGCTATCTGTTGTACTCTGTTCTTGTTTCTATTTGTGATGGCATCTCTCTGTTTCTTTCTGACTTTTCTCCCACACTGCTGCTTCTTTCATCTCCCCTTGCATGAATGTATTGCAGACCTGAAATAGCTTTTTATTTGCTATTTTGTGAAATGCAGTTTTACTTTAAGCCAGGAAACCCATTGTATTATTTTTCTAGGGCTGCTATAAGAAATTAGCACAAATTTAGTGGCTTAAGACAATGTAAATTTATTACCTCACAGTTCTGGTCAGAAGTCCAAAGTGAGTCTTAGGGAGGCCAAAGTCAGGAGGTCAGGTGGGGAGGCTCCAGGGAAGAATCTGTCCCCTCGTCTTTCCCAGCTTCTGGAGGCTTCTTGCTTGCATCCCCCTGGCTCCTGGCCCCTTCTCCATCTTCACAGTCCATCACCCAGACCTCTGCTTCCTCCCATCATTCCTCTTTTTTCCAACCTTCCCACCTTACTCTTACAAGGAAACTTGTATTACACTGGGTCCACCTGGATAATTGAGAATAATCTCTCCATCTCAAGATGCTTACCTAACTACATTTGCTAAATCTCTTGGCCAGATAAGGTAAGATACATACATGTCCTGGGGACTGGGATGGGAACCTCTTGGGCGAGGTTCTTCTGTCATCAGGGTGGGACCATAGCCACGATGAGCTGCCTTCACACATGCTCAAAAGATCTCTCTCTGGGGAGGGCATCCCCTCATACAAAAATGGGCAATAGGACAGGAATAAATACCAAACTAGAGGTTGGGATACCAGCCTGTAACTATTTAAGGGGCTCATAGATTTTGAACCAAAAATCAGGCCAATAACGTCAAATAAGAGAACATTGCATTCAAAGTAGGAAGGTCTTCAGATGTCTAGGACATATGGTCACCGTTGACCCCATATCCAACCCCATCTTGCAGTTCTCCTCCTCTAGATGTTTTCCAGTTTGCCCACTTCCTTCCATCTCTGCGGCTGCCAACCTGTCCAAGCCACTTTTGTGTCACACCTGGGTGACTCCAGCGGCCTCCTAACTGGTCTCTGCAGCCACCCAGAAGCCCAGGGCGTCTTTCTTAAACATAAACTGGTCATGGTAGGCCCCTGCTGGCAGTCTCCAGTAAGGATTCAGTGCTGTCAGGACCATGTTCAAAGGCATACGCTTGGCCCCTACAGTCCTATGTGGTCTGGAGGCTGAGTGTTCTCCGCTGCCACTGGTCCTACCAGCAGGTGTTCCAGCTGATGCCTGCCTGTCTCTAGCCCCTCTTTCCTTCCCCAACACTTGTTCTTATAGAGGCTATCACACTAAGCCCTTCCTCATTAAGGACATCTTCCTGGACCACCAGAGATGTTCTCCCTATGGCAACACAGACTCACCTTTGCTCTTATCGCTTGATTAATTCTGTCCACTCTGCCAGACTTTAGGCTCCGTGGGAGCCGGCCTTGTCACTAGTGCCTAGCGCTGTGCCTGACACATAGTAGACCCTCAACACGTAGTCCTTGAATATAAGACCGATGAATTCTGATTTCAGCTGACTATGTGATTTAGGGCAGGTTTAATTCAACCCTTAGGCGTTTCAGCCGGCTCATCTAGGACAGTGGGCGGTAGAGATGGCTTACATTTTATCACAGGTGTTTTCAGTTTTCTCTCTTTCCTCTAGCTAGCTAGCTAGCTATCTCTCTATCACCTGTGTATCCATCCATCTCCAGCCTGCCTATTTCTCTACCTACCTACTTACTATCTCTATTTGATCTATATTCTGTTTTATCTATCTCTATCCATCTAGCCATCCATCCATCCATCCATCCATCCATTATTGGGGAACAGGTGAGTGGATTGTCTGAGAAGCAGCTTTAGAAGGGACAAGTTCAGAAGTCAGAAAGGCCTACCTTTGAATCATGATTCTGCTGTCTTATTCCGTGTGACCTCGGACCAGTTGCTTAACCTGTCTGAGCCTTACTGTACTCATCCTTAAGCATGCGGACACTACCAGTATCACCAGCATTAAGCGGAGCCATGTTTGTAAAGTATAGAGCCAGGACAGAGGTAGCTGCTTGAAGAACGGTAGCAGTTAGCATCACTGCTATTAAAAACATTTGACATACTAGAGTCCACCGCAAATCCTTCTCCTCCGTCAGAGACCTGCAGTTGGGCAGAGCAGTGTGGTTGACTTCCTATCGTCCCAAACTCCTTCTCTCCATCAGGTCCCTATTCCTCAGCACTTATTCTGTTCCGGAAACTTGGCAGGTAGTGAGTGCAGTTATTTTCAGAGGGATGAGTGGGTAAAATCGGCAGCATTTCCCCCGGAGTGTCTGTGCTCGGGGAGTCTGAGTTTCTGGTGCATCTGCTTTGTGTACAAAAGCCTTGTCCTCCCCCAACACCACCCCCTTGCCTCTGAGGCTGAGCAAGCAGGGCCCCAGGCTACCTCCTGCACTCCCATTCCCTGCCAGGGGAGGGCTTGCTGACCAGCCCGCAGAGGTGCCGGGAGAGAAAGAGCAGGGCGGCTTTGCTTCCGGGTGGGTGGGTGGCTGCGTGAGCGGAGGAAAGAAGAGGTCAACACTGGAAGGTCAAAGGCTTGGGAGGGACTTGAGAGGGGAGCTCAGGGGATTCTTCCAACACCTGCAGCCCGGCCTGGGAGGATGATGAGTGATAGTGACAATGATAGCAGCTAATGGGATGGTGACATCCACTCACCATTGTCTCAGCTAAGAATACCAAAGCAGGATCTCTTTAACCTACCATCATTGTGCATGTGTGCGCACGCACGTGTGTGTGTGTGTGTGTGTGTGTGTGTGTGTGTGTGTGTTTCTCACTACCCTTCTAAGCACCCAGAGGTTGCCTTAGGTCTTATGACTGTCAAGGGGTGGGGAGTTGTGTGCCCTTGGGCTATCTACACAGAGCAGGAATGAAGACCTTGACCCTGGGACAGATGCCTCTCTTGCCCTAGAGGGTCAGCTGGAGAGGGTGGGCAGCAGGCGAGCCTCTGGTCTAACAGAGAGGGTCCTGCTCACCTGGCATTTCCTGGGGACCGGTCCCACTCCAAGCCTCTCTTGGTGCAGGGCCTCTGACGTTGGGCTTCCCCCCATCCTCACCCTTTCACCCTGCAAGCCCCAGTCCTGCCTGCCTTCCTGCCTCTCACGGTAGCCTTCGTCGGAGGTAGGGCAGCACGATCCTCTCTGACCATTAACAGTGGCGCTCACATAATATTAGCTGTAAAAATTACATTCTTTTTTCTATAAGGCAGGGAGGGCCCAAGCTTCACAAAACACAAGTCTAATTTCCACTTTCTGTACTGGGGAGCTGAATCTCCCTAATGAAACAGGTTAAATCACCATGTTGGCCTTTATTCTGTGCCTTCACGTTGTAAGAGGGACGTCCAGGACTCGGACAGGGAAATAACTTGCCCAAGTTGGCATGTGGTTACTAAAACAGCCAGGCCAGGGTTCGAATGTCGGGTTCACCACCGCTCGTTCCTGCCTCCCTCATGGCCTGGGGCAGATCAGCGTCTCTGAGCCTCCGTTGGCCCTGCTGTTCCACGGAGACAACACCTGTCCTGCCAGGCAGCGATAATAGCAGTAGTTGTGATGGTGATGCTGATGGCAAACACTGTCGCATTTGCCCCCTCGAAGGCTTGTTCGTGTTGACACGACAGTCCTCTGAGGGGGTCCACCGGTTATAGGGTTAAAGACGGCGAAGGTAAGGAAAGCCACCACTACAGTGCCCGATACCCAGTGGGCATGGCAGGTCTTCTCTCTGTTACTAACAGAGACATGAAGGGAAGCTGGCCTCAGCTCTGCCAGGCCTCACGGAAGCACTGCCTTCCTCAGCCCCCGCTCCCATGTTTTGGGAATTTTTCTAGCATTTTCTCTCCAGTTTGGCTGCTGTATTCTCTTGGCACTTTGCAAAATACAGGCATTCCCAGACAGGAGAGAAATTATTTTTCTCTTCCGAGAGTCGCGATCTCCCCCCTTGGCCACCATTTCCCTCCCTGTGTTGGGGAGTAGAGTCACCGAGGGCAGCATGAATCTGGGGCAGGGCCCAAGGATCACCACGTCCCATGTAGGAGGGCCCTAGTGCTTCCCAGTGGGGGAACCAGGAAGAACTAACACCCTCCTGGGAGAGAGGGACCCACCCAAGGGGTCCAGCCACCTGCTGGGGGTCCCACTGCCCTGAGCCCGTGAGCAGCATGCCTCTTTCCCTCCATGCGACTGCCGCCTCCGGGAGCACAGGCCCCCTTCTCCAGGGGAGAAATCTGGCGCCGGGGAGGCAGCATCCCACTGGTCTCGGAGCACCAGCTGGCGCACTGGGACCAGCTACAAAACCGAGTTCTTGTTTCCTTCGGATCGGATGGGAGGGAGTCCAGGCCTCCAAGGCAGCGGGCATGATAATAGTGATGTTGACAAGGACAACTGTGACAGAACTAGCTACCGTCTAATGAGTGGCAGACTCTTCCCCAGGCACTTGTCACTCATCATCCGAGGGAAGCCTCAAACCACCCTGGGAGGTGGGCACCTGCCCCCACTGTGCAGGTGGGAAAAGAGAAGCTTCAATGGCTTACCAGCTGGCCTGCCCCCGATCACAGGGCCTGAGTGAGGCTCCCGCCGGGTCTGAGTGATGATGGACCGGGGTTCTCACGGGGTCAGGCATGTTGGGCTGTGGCAGACGCTAAGAGCATAGGCTCCCTGTCAGGCCTCCCGGGTCTGAACCGAGTCCCTCATGCTTCCTGGCTGGGGACTGTGGGAAGTTGGCCTCACTGAGCCCCAGATTCCTTGCTGGTGTGTGGGGACACTGAAAGGCTGTCAGCAGTGCCTCTCCGATAAATTGTCATCATGAGGATTCAGTGACACAGTGCTTCTGATGCTCAGTGTCTTCGAACATAACTGGGTCTCTCAACCGTGACACCATTGACATTGGGGGTTGGACCGTTCTTCGTGCTGGGGTGCTGTTCCGTGCACTCTCCCCGCTGGGTGCCAGGAGCACCAGCACTCCCAGTTGGGACAACCGAACGTATCTCCAGACATTGACAAACGTCCCCTGTGGGGAAGAAATTGCCCACACGTGAGAATCACCGGCGCATACCAAGTGCCCGTTACGTGACAGGCATTTTATGATTATTACTCTGGCCCCTACGCTATCTCAAAGCCGGGCTGCTCCAAGTCCTTTTGGAATTCCTTAACGTCTTCTGCAGCCAGGAGTGCAACCTTGGAGGAAATCTGAAGCTGCTCCCTGGCTAGGGTGGTCTGAAGGGGAAAACCATCCCAAAGAGCTGTGATTTTTCCCGGGCTATCATCCTCAGGTTTTGTTCCCAATTCCTTTCAGGGGGACCATTTTAATTAAATTTAATTTTTTTAAGTTTTCATTTTAACTCTATTTCGTTCACATATAGCATTATATTAGTGTCAGATGTACAATATAAAGACTTCTCACTTCCATCCATCACCCAGTGCTCTGTTTCCCTCCTCTCCCCACCTCCTCCCTGCTGGTCACCATCAATGTGTTCTCTATAGTTAAGAGTCTCTTGGTTGGTCTGTCGCTCTCACTCTCTCTTACTTTTTGCCCCTTTGCTTGTTTGTTTTGTTTCTTAAATTGGACATATGAGTGAAATCATATGGTATTTGTCTTTCACTGATGGACTTATTTCACTTAGCATTTTGCCCTGTAGATCCATCCATGTCATTGCAAATGGCGAGATTTCATTCCTTTTTTTTTTTTTTTAATGGTTGAGTCATATCCCATTGTGTGTGTGTGTGTATTATGTGTGTGTGTAGCCTACGTCTTCTTGATCCATTCCTCAGTCAGTGGGCAGTTGGGCTGCTTCCATATCTGTAGACGCTGCTGCAGCAAACACAGAGGTGCGGGTATCCCTCTGAGTGAGTGTTCTTCTATTCTTTGGGTAAATACCCAGGAGTGCTGTGGCCGGATCGTAGGGTACCTCTATTTGTAACTTTGTGAGGACCCTCCGTACTGTTTTCCACGGTGGCTGCACCAGTTTGCATTCCCAACAACAGTGCCAAAGGGGTTCCCCTTTCTCCACATCCTTGCCAACACCTGTTGTGTCTTGTGTTGTTGATTTTGGCCATTCTGACAGGTGTCAGGCGGTATCTCATTGTAGTGTTCATCAGAATTTCCCTGGTGATAAAGGATGTTGAGCATTTCTTTTCTTTTGTTTTATTTATTTGTTTTGTTTTGTTTTGTTTTTAGAGAAAAAGAAAGAGAGCATGTGAGTGGGGAAGGGCAGAGGGAGACAGAGAATCTTAAGCAGGCTGCATACTCAGTGCAGAGCCCGGCATGGGGCTCGATCTCACAACCCTGA
This sequence comes from Mellivora capensis, assembly GCA_004024625.1. Lineage (NCBI taxonomy): Eukaryota > Metazoa > Chordata > Mammalia > Carnivora > Mustelidae > Mellivora > Mellivora capensis. The sequence continues at coordinate 52,395 of PISX010009802.1, read as the reverse complement.
CATCTTGACCTGAGCAGAAATCAAGAGTCAGATGCTTAACCCACTGAGCCACCCAGGCGCCCTAAGCATCTTTTCATATGTCTCTCGGCCATCTGATACCTTCTTTATGGAAAAATGTCTGTTCCTCTCTTCTGTCCATTTTTTACTTGGATTATTTGTTTTTCTGGGTGTTGAACATTTTAAGTTCTTTATATAGTTTGGATAGTAGCCCTTTTTTGGATATGTCATTTGCAAATATCCTCTCCCATTCAGCCGTCTGCCTTTTGGTTTTGTTGGTTGTTTCTTTTGCTGGGCAGAAGTGGTTTATTTTGTTGTAGTCCCAATAGTTTATTTTTGCTTTTGTATCCTGTGCCTCAGGAAAATTATCTACAAAGAAGTTGCTGTGGCTCATGTCAAAGAAGTTACTGCCTGTGTTCTTTTCTAGGCTTTTTATGGTTTCAGGTCTCACATTTGGGTCCTTCACCCATTTTTAGTTTTATTTCTGTGCATGGTGTAAGAAAGTGGTCTAGTTTCATTCTTTTGCGTGTGGCTGTCCAGTTTTCCCAACACCATTTGTTGAAGAGACTGTCTTTCCTATTGGATATTCTTTCTTGCTTTGTCAAAGACTAAGTGACCACAGAGTTGTGGGCTCATTTCTAGATTTTCTATTCTGTTCTATTCTGTATCTGTGCCAATACCATACTGTTTCGAGTACTAGAGCTTTGTAGTATAAGTTGCAGGCTGGAATTGTTTTGCCTCCAGGTTTGCTTTTCTTTTTCAACATTTCTTTGGCTGTTCAGGGTCTTTTGTGGTTCTATACAAATTTTAAGATGGTTTGTTCTAGTCCCATGGAAAATGCTGTTGATACTTAGCTAGGAATTGCATTCAATGTGTAGGTTGCTTTGTGTAGTATAGAAATTTTAATGATATTTGTTCTCATCCATGAGCGTGGAATATCTTCCCATTTCTTTGTGTTGTCTTCAATTTCTTTCATTCGTGTTTTGTAGTTTTCAGAGTACAGGTCTTTCACTTCTTTGATTAGGTTCATTCCTAGGTGTCTTGTTATTTTTGGTGCAGTTCTAAATGGACTTGTTTTCTTAATTTCTCTCTCTGACACTTCATTATTGGTGTAGAGAAATGCAACAGATTTCTGCACATGGATTTTGTATCCTGTGACTTTACTGAATTCATTTATCAGTTCTAGCAGTTTTTGGGTGAAGTCTTCAGGGTTTTCTATATATAGTATCATGTCATCTGCGAATAGTGGAAGTTTTATTTCTTTCTTACCAGTTTGGATTCCTTTTATTTCTTTTTGTTGTCTGATTGCCTAGGCCTTCCTGTACATACTGAATAAAAGTGGTGAGAGGGGACATCCTTGTCTTGTTCCTGACCTTAGGGGGAAAGCTTTCAGCTTTTCTTGGGGGGGTTATTTAAAAAGTCCTGGTTCTTCTGTAGCACCATGATAAACCTGTGGGTACTTACTTTAAAGAAAGTTGGGTCTCCTATCATTTTACTAATTCAAGCAGCAATAACTGAGCACCTCTTGTATGCCTGATTCTTGCCATATAAGGAGAAATAGCTAACACTTAGTAGGCCCTTGAAGTGTGTGTGCAGCACTGGTCTTCGTTTTCAACTGGTGTTATCGTATGTCATCCCTGAAACACCCTGTTATTACCCCCATTCTTACAGATGAGGACATGAGACACAAATAAGCTAAAGCAACTTGTTTATGATTCGATAGTCAGCAAGCAAGGGAATAGCAATTCATCCCCAGGTGGGTGTGGTTCCAGGCCATTTTAATCATCTGAATTGGACAGATTATAATCTGAGCGTCCTGTCTCAAGGGAGCTCACATTCTAGAAAGGAAGCTAGGCAGTGGAGCAAAGGGCCAAGATAAAGGCCAACCCAGGAGACTGTGGACACCTCAATATGGTTAGGAAGAGCTCCCCCAGAATGTAGGCTAGAACTCAGTCTTAAAAGGCCAGGTGACGAGTGAGACAAAGGCATTCTAGCTACAGGGACACAATGTCCCAAAGTCCCCAAGTCCAGAGACACAGGACAGTATACTGTGTGTGCTGAAGCACAGAGAGCTGGAGAAGGAGCACAAGGCAAGGAGCCCACTGGTCCTGGGGAGAGGACGAGAGGCAAGGGGAAGGGAGCTGCCGTAGCTGCCCACTGAAGCCACTGCCATCCAAACTCAGCCAGCCCAGAGGAACCCAAGCGAGCTCAGCCTCCACCAGCCGGCCCCAGTCAGCTCAGACCCATGAATGTCACGAATGCCTTCCGTCATATGTCACGGAGATTTTACGCTTATTCTGTGGCAGAGGTTAACTGATACATGGCTGTTATCTGATTTGAAATGCCCTTATTCTCCGTGAATATTTGAAATTCCAGTATTTAAGGGCCTGTATTACTCTCCTCTCTACCCTTTGACACTCTGGTTTCTCTCTCTCTCTCTCTCTTTTTTTTTCATGTCTGTTTTATTTTAGTATTTTATTTTATTGTATTTATTTTTCTGTGTGTCTGTTTTAGATTAATCACTCTCCAAAGCAGCATGAGGGATGAACTGGAATGAGATCATTCTAGTTATGTCAGAATAATGACATCACATGTGCATGCACGCACACACACAGTGATTGGTAAAGACAATAAAAAAACAGTTGAATTACAGTAAAGTCACAGTCTGGTTTCTCTTGATAGCATTTACAATTTAAATATTTCTCTTTAAGGGGCACCTGGGTGGCTTAGTGGGTTAAAGCCTCTGCCTTCGGCTTGGGTCATGATCCTGGGATCCTGGGATCGATCCTGGGGTCCTGGGATCGAGCCCCGCGTCGGGCTCTCTGCTCAGCAGGGAGTCTGCTTCCCTTCCTCTCTCACTGCCTGCCTCTCTGCCTACTTGTGATCTCTGTCAAATAAATGAATAAATAATCTTTAAAAAATATATTAAATATTTCTTTTTAAGAACTATACCTACTCACTTCAGGATATGGTACTAGAAGGAAAGTTTTTAAGTTATCTGTAATATTAGCCCCCAGAGATAATCACTGTTAACATTTTGTTGCATGTCCTGTCAGATGCATACAGAGATACATGGCTTCATACTATATATGCACATACAAACACACACGTGTGTGCACATACACAACCCCGTACATGGGATCATATTACACAGAAACCTGTGTTCTGCATTATTTTCTTTAGCTCAACACTGTATACCATCAGCATTTCCCCATGTCCTTAAATATTCTCCAGGAACATGATTCTTAACAGCTGCATATTAATATTTTATGGTATGGCTGTATCATATTTTATTTAGCCATTCCCTACTTTTGGGCATTTCGATTTTTTGCCATTTTTCACCGTTATAAACGGTACTGCATTGTTCATCTTTGTACATAAATCTCAGCGTGCTTCTATGATTGTGCCCCCAGGCTATGTTCCTAGAAGTAAAATTCCTTCGTGAGAAGGTCTGGACAGTTTTAATAAGGTATTGCCAAAACGTCCCCCAGAAAGGGCAATTTATAGTCCCACCAGCAGAATGAGAAAGGGGTAGGTATTGGTCATTTATAAGGGAACACTGGAGAAATTGCAAAGCAGGGAGACTGGGACTGGGATGTCTTTGAGTTGGTGGCTTACACGGGACCCTCAACCTGGAATCGCGTGGAATTCCATTAAAGATAGCATTGAGGGAATCCCAACACTCTTGACCTGCCTCGTCATCACCCCTAGCTGTGTGATTTCTGGCTGAGCTCGGGTAATGTTGTTTAGAATAGAATCAGAACACATCTGATTTTTTCAAGAACAGGGGTGGGGGTGTCTGGCAGGTGTCTTCTTTGATGACAACACCTGCCTTTATGGAACACCCCTATCACCTGAGGGCAAGCCCCAGGTCCATCACTCTGTAACTTCGAGACTTGGCCAATCCACTTACTCTCTCAAAGCCCAGGTTTTGTCATCGATATAATGAGAGCAAGACTATGTCTTAGGGCGCCTGGGTGGCTCAGTGGGTTAAGCCTCTGCGTTCGGCTCAGGTCATGATCTCAGGGTCCTGGGATCGAGCCCGGAATTGGGCTCTCTGCTAAGCTGGGAGCCTGCTCCCTCCCCTCTCCCTCACCGCCCCCGCCCCGCCCAAGCCCCTCTGCCTGCCTCTCTGCCTACTTGTGATCTCTTTCTGTCAAATAAATAAATAAATAAAATCTTAAAAAAAAAAAAAAAGACTGTGTCTTAAACTGGCAAATCATCTAGCAAAGGCCGTGACACTTGGAAGGTACTCTGGAAAGAAATAATTTTGTCCTTTGGTTTCTAAAGAGGAGCCACACCTGCCGGGGTGGTGGGAAATGGTTACAAATTCAGAATGATTTCCAAACTTCTTCTCTGACTCTTGTATATCCCAGATGAAGTTTTCACAGGTTTGCGGCAAAATGAAAAAGAATGTGTAGGTGGTTATTAATTGAGGAGTGTATCTCTCAAGGCTTGTCCTTTATTATGAGATACTGTGCTTTTGATTTGTTTTTGAGCTTAAAATCCTTTCTTATGTGAAATATGGAATTTTGCTCTATTAATAATGGCTAAGTAAGTGCTGATTGAACTGATCTTCCCACAGATAACAAATGCCAACTCTGGAAAAAAAAGATTTAAGAAAAAAACGCAACTCCCTGCAGGAAACTCCAATTGGAAGCCTGCACTCTTTCTGTCCTGAAGAGACAGAGGACAGAGTTCTGGACAACTGCCCTCAGAGGAATGGAGACAGAGAAGGGAGCCTTAAATCCATGGATAAATTCTGCCCAAAACTCCAGCTGACTTCAGAAGCATCCTTGCTTTTGGAAGACCCTAAGCAGCCCAGACAACAGCTGAAAGAGAAGAGCACAAACTTCTGTTGATGCCCACCTGGTAGAATTTGCAGTTCGAGTCCAATTAAGTTCACTGGCTCCTAAAACAAAATTCAGAAATCAACACCCTTTGGGGGAAATAGAACAGAATCCAGCCTCGACAGCATAACATTTGAAATATCGAACATACAATCCAAAATTACTCGAAATGCAAAGAAATAGGAAAATGTGACTCATTCTCAAAAGAAAAGACAATCCGTGGAGGCTGAGCCTAAGATGACCCAGATGTGAGAATTAGCAGAGAAGGATTTTTAAAGTAGCTGTTGTAACTGTGTTCAGGCATGTGTAGGAAAATCTGCTCATGATAAATGAAAAGATAAGAAATCTCAGCCAAGAATAGAAATGATAGGAAAAAAGCAAATGGAGATTCTAGCTCTAAAATCTATAATATCTGAAATAAAAGACCCACGGCAAGGAGTTAAGAACAGAATAAAGATAACAGAGGAAAGAGTCAGTGAATTTGAAAATAGATCAATGGTATTTTTGAAGTATTAGTTGATGTGCTTTTTCTCTCTTTTTTCCTTTTTCTCTCCATGCTTCTTCCACCCCAAGCTAAGCTGATGGCTGGGCTATTTCCTAGGTGGACGAATAGCAGGGTATAAAAATTATATGGGACTGTATAAAGAAGAAAGTCTGCAAGTGCCTGACTTTAGTGTTTCGTGTTCAAACATCTCAGCCATTGGGGGCATGAAAAGGATTCCGAAGAATTCCCAAGTGGCTGGAATGGAGTTTAAGGAGAGCGGGCCTTCTCCTTCGTGAGTGGCAGGGGGTGAGGAGAGGGGAGTTTAGAAGAAATAATGGTGCATTCTGGAGAAAGACTAAGGTAAAGAGAGCTCTGGAAGGTCTGTGGTGTCAGTTAAATGTCCCAGTCCAGAAGTGACTCATGTCATTTGTGCTTGATTCACTGTGTAGAACCAATCACGTAGTCCTACTCTGTGGCAAAGGCCCAGGAACTATTATCCCACTGTGAACCTAGAATATGGAAACCAGAGAACATCTGGTGAAACAGTGCTGATGACCATAACAGGCACCTTTGGGACCCAAATCCTCTCTGACAGGGATTATTACAAATACTTGTCACAAGATCTCCTGTCATCCCATTCCCATCCAGTCATCTCTCCCAACCCAGACTAATTACTTTCCAGAAAGCATCATCACAGGAGAAAAGGAGATGATCCAAAGTGGCACAGGTTGGCCCATGTTCGTCTGGATCACATTTTGTATGGATCCTTTCTTTTATGTGAGTGTGTAGCCTGGTCCCATTGGTCCAGACTCAGGGTGACTTACAATTTTTTAGAGTAGCCGGCTGCTTACTCTTTCTGCAGTCAAATGCTCTACCCCTGAGCTCTACCCCCTACTTACTCTTTCTGTATCTTCGCCTTCTTGGCACATGGGAGGTTTCTTCCCTTTAGTAGCCACAAGGATTCTTCCTTTATCTCAGGAGAACTTGGACATGCAAACCCTCTCTTTCCATCATCACTCAAAGATACAGATGCAGCCAGTAATTGTAGGGACCTGCCTAGCTGGCAGGGAAACAGAGGCGATGGAAAATTTCCATCCTGACCTCCTATCTTCCTTCTCTTACCCTGTCTCAAGTGTCCTTTCTCCATGTGCACTTTATTCTCTTGGCATACTCAACAGTGTGTGACTCCCCAAAGTCTTACCAGTTTTGCATATGTTCTTAACTCTCCTGGGAATCTCCTTTTCCCTTGTCTTGCATGCCTCCTTCCACTGATCTATTTGCTCACAAAGATTCATTGAACACTTTGTGGTAGGGGGCCCCCTAGGAGTGGAGGATACAACATTGAAGAAGAAGAGGTTCTTGCCCTCATGGAGCTTATAGTCTAGTGGGGAGAGGCAGGCATTAAAGAGAGGATCCCCAGAGAGTAAGAGAATGAAGACAACAGGATGCTTGGAGAGAGAACAGTAGGGAGACCTAATTTGGATGGGAGTGGGTCAAGGAATAAATGTATGGCTGAGCAATGGCATTCCCACTGAAACCTGGAGTGTGATCAGAAATTAGTCAGGTGAAGAGCAGAGAAAACTTCCCAGAGAGAGAGAGGGAACAGTGTCTGTGAAAAGGCCTGCATCAGAAGGAGCTCTGTGCTTTTGAGGAACAGTCTGAACAAGGTAAAGACTGGCGTGCCAAAGCTCAGCTCACACACCCTCTCTAGTGGGGAGCCTTCTCTGGCTCCCCTGTACCTCTTGGTACATCCTTCCTTTATGTAAGCTATGTCAGTATCACTTGTTTGCATTATCCAAAAACCATTTGGGGCTCCCCTGTCCCTGGGTAACTCATTTTCTCACTCAGCAAGTGATTCATGAGCATCTACTATGTGTCAGACCCTATAGACACATTGGTAAATAAGACAAGGTCTCTGCCCTTCGTGAGGCTTATATTCTGGGGACAGAGAGATAATAAAGAACGCATGAGCCAACAGTGCAAGTTTGGATGATGGTATGTCTTGAGGACATGGATATAGAATCACGTGGTCTAGACTTGGGGGAGTTGCCCAAGTACACAGAGTAGTGAGCAAGGACTTAAGTGAGGAGGTGATAGTTGAGCTGGGAACTGACTGATGAGAAGCACTTGGCCCTGGGGAAGGGCTGGGGTTTGAGAGAGGGGTGCAGGCAGAACAGATAACCCTGAGGCAGTAGCAACACGGGTCTTTTCAAGGAACTGCAACATGGACTTTACAGGGTCATGAAGGCCAGGATAGGGATTTTGTTGTAAATGCAACGGGAAGCCATCAGGGGGTTGGAAACAGCTCTGGACTCAGGGACTTTATAAATGTAGATGTCAAAACCTGGTTGCATCTCAAAAGCTCCCTCTGGCTCCTAGCGGAGAACTGACAGTGTGGGAGGGGGCAGGCATAGAAGCAGGAGGCCACATAGGAGCCTACCGCAGTCTTCCTGGTGGGCACTGGTGGCGGCTTGCAAGCTGGCCTCAAAGATCCCTGAGATGCTTCAAAGCCCTCCCCGTGATTTCTCAAGGGCCTGCTTCCTTGTGTTCTCTTTTGCCTCCAATCCCTGCACCTGCACTCTGGTTCCATGACTTGTAAAGATGAGAGGATCATGCCACGGGACACTGCTCCTGGCCTCCCCACCATGCCTGGAACCCTCCTTCCTTTTCTGCTCTGGGGAACAAACCAATCCCTTTCGTGGTCTCTCGCAGAGCAGTTTCATCCTCTTCTCTTGAAGTCTTTGCACCAGCAGTGCTCATGCCCATAGGGAACCAATTTTGCCTCTGGTGAACTTATTAAGACATCCTTCCAAACAAAGACAGCACTTCCCCCAAAAGGAATCCTGGTGAATAAAACCTTTTCCAGATTGTGGCATGCCAGCCTCTCTGGTTAGCAGAAGAGCCACTTGAGGGCAGGAGCTGGGTGTGAATGTTTGTGTCCTTGTTATGTTCTCCCAGAGTCCGATCCCGGGACAAGGATTCCTGAGCACGTGATTTATTAGGAATGTGTTCCCCAGAGGAACTGACAGCAAGGGAGCAGGGAAACAGGACAGGGAAGGAGATGCAGCCAGAAAGGGCGCGATTTCAGACCAAGTTCAGGCTCATCCGTGGAGAGCTCTGGAGCATCAGTGACATCTTAGAGTCTGTCCCATCTGGAGCCAAGGAGCAGCTGGGCTTGTACACAGCTGCCCACATGAGTCATTGGGGATGTCAGTTCACAGGCCCTTCTATGGCCGAGAAGTGGGCGATGGTAATCCTGTAGCTCAAAGGCAGTCCTCCGAGGAGGGTCGCAGGAGTGTGCTGGGCACACAGAAGCTGGGAGAGGAGCAGAGAAGGAATAAGGGGGTGGGCAGAACATCAACAGTGTCCACACACCATCTCTCCTCTGTTCCCAGAACCACTGGTGCCAGATGGGTGCTCAGTGGCTGTTTGTTGAATGGATAAGTGAATCAGTGTCCAAGACTTCATACTTGTGTGTTACAGTGTGCACAAGGGGACGAGAAAGGCAGAAAACTCTTAGTGAAGAAGGCTCTTATGTACATCAGGGATGGGGTGTGGAGAGGCAGGGCTGGAAATCCCAGTGACAATGCAGGTGTGGTCTCGGGTGCATCGCTGGTGGTTAACTATGCCCTCTTCTCTGAGAATGTCCCAGTAATGCTCGCTAGGGGGTTTGTGCGGTGTTTTGACACTTGCGAGTTGCTTTTCCATTTAATGTTCTCATTTGTCCCTTAAAACGTGCCCGTGAAAGAGATTATCCCCATCTCAGAGAAAACGAAAGTACAGAGAAGTTAACTCACCAAATTTCCTGTAGTGGAGGAGTGACAGGGCTGGACTTGAACTTGTCAATAATCGTGGTTGATGATGATTAATTAGGTTCCTAAGGATGCTTCAGATGATTATTTAATGAAGTTGCTCTTTGCTTCTGAGGCAGCCTGATGTAAGATGAAGGTTGCAATTTGGTGGCTCACACAATGTTTCTCAGATGTGTTCTGGCTCGCCCAGCCCAGCGCTGTGGTCTGAATGTTTGTGTCCCCCTCTTCTCCCAATTCATCTGTTGAAATCCTAACCTCCAAAGGTGATGGTATTAGGAGGTGGGGCCTTTGAGAGCTTTCAAGTCATGAAGATGGAGCCCTCATGGACAGGATTAGTGCCTTAGAAACAAGTCTCCAGAGAGCTCTCTTGCCCTTGAATTCCCCTTGGATTCCTACGGGCAGTGCCAGCCTGTGGTCTCCCCAATCAGGCCAGCTTCTTGCACTTCTGCTGTCTGCCAAGCTTACTAGGCACATGAATTTTCAGTCCCTACTGAATAAGAAGGAAGTATATAGCTTGGCAAGGGGAGACTAGAGTTCAAGTCCTGGTGCTTGACACTTGCTGCATGACCTTGGGAAATTATCTCTCCTCTCCGTGCCTGGTTTCATTTCATGTTGAGGACTTTGTGCTTAATTTCCAACTTTCTACGACTGAAACTTTCTCTCCCACACACCTCTGAATTTACCCTTGGTGGGATGCTGCCTGCCAGCGCCAGTCTGAGCTTTCTCTGCTGCCGGCCCCTCCTCCCGCCCTGATTCACAGCTCCCTTGCTGCTTCTGCATCTTTGGGGAGCCCTGTCTCTGTCGGGGGCCCCCCTCCTCTTTCCACAGGGGGGTTGCATTCTGGATTATTCCGCTTGGCTTGTTGTTTACAAAATGAGAGGTTGACCGTGTTTCTCTTTCCTTTTTGGTTAATATCTGCAATTTGCCCTCATTTAATTCATATATATCCGCTATTAGTTTGCTCACCTTTCACAATTATTTTCGTGCACCCTTGGGCTCATAAACCATTGTTCCAAGTGGTGTGTGGCCTATTTTAAGAACTTAATTTGTTTGTAATGTGCACATCAGCTGCCTGATTTGTTTCTTGCTTGTAATTAACTTTAAGCTGATGCCATTCCCCCGCCAAAAACGAAACTCAAGGTAAAGTTGGTAAGATTAATCATGCTGGCTGCATCGAAATCTTCCAACATCTTCCTCGGACTCAGCAAGTTTGGGGGAAATGATATTTTTTTCCTTCCACTTCCATCTGTTACCCTGCCGATCTTGGAGCTCGTCCATCCATTAGTGGGCTTGAGTGTTGGAGTTGGAATCTGACACTTTTCAGTTTCTGTACCAAGATAAGCAGGCTCTTCTTCCAAACCCTCTCACCCTGCAACTTGAACCCATCTCTTCCTTCCTGAGAGGGTTCCTGGACCCATGAGTCATGAAACAGTTGTATAATACGTCCTGCCTTCCCGTATCCCTGTTGCCAATTTCCACCATCTTCTGCAATGATATAAATTGGCAGTGTCTTGGATCCATAATCGGCATTGGTGGGGGCTGGATATAGATGACTTTCTTCATCTTCCCATTTAACAACACCCTATCTGTGGGTCCTGGGTGAAATCGACTTTCCTTTGGGGCTAAAGCCGATTTAGAAATTGGGTTGTACTAGATCAGGGCTTCTCAAGACTTACGTGCATCCAAGCCCCTGGGAGATCTTGCTAAAATAAAATACAGATTCTGATTTAGTAGGTCTGGGATGGGCCCTGAGAATCTGCATTTTTAACAAGCTCCCAGAAGAGGCCAACACTGCCGGGTCTAGGACCACACTTAGAGAGGTGGGCACTAGGTTGCTGGCTTCATGAAGATGGGAATCGTATCTGTTTTATTCCTCACCAGGACCCGGAAGCCCTCGACTCCTTGCAGACTGAATGAGTCGGTGAATGAGCTGCACTCAGGAATATGGATTATCCCCCTATCAGATTGGTCTTGCAGGAGTGAGAGGTCTTACTTCTTATTCCCACACTTAGAGAAAAAAAAAGTAGTAATTTATATATTTCCCAATTTAGGAAGGGCTAAATGTCATACGCTGATTTATCTCCTGCATATATATGGTATTTATGTGTGTGCACACACATATGTTTGGCTTTTGGAGATGAATTTATAGTAACAGAACTGCTCTTCACCATGCGTCTCTTTCTAAGTATAGCCTGCCTGCCTTCATGCGAAAGGGCCCGCTTCCAGAGAGCCCTGCAAACTGAGAAATCCTTGTTCCTGTTTTAAAAATTTCTTCGGAGAGCTGCCTGGTTCTCCCTCTGAAGCACTGTGGCTTTTCCAACATTCTTCCGGGTCTCTGATGACATCCGTGGAAGAGCTTCAATTAAGTGCTTTCCGTAATCCTTCTTCTCCCGAACATCCTGAAGCTTCTGGTATTTTTTCGGCTACTACAGATGGGTTGTTAATTTTTCAAGAGGCCGAGATCGTACATCCACGCATACCCAAGGACTGTTTTTTTGGAAACCGGAAGTCAGGATTTAGGATCCGATGAGGGTGCTCATTTAGAGTTCGAGGGGCAGAATACTTAAAATTGGACCCATTTCCTAACGCCTATGATTTTATATTTGCAATTTCATATCCGTTTTCTCTAGGAGGGCCTTCAGATTGTTTCGGTATCGGGTTTCACTTGAACCTCTTCCGCTGAGACAAGCTGTGGGTCCTCTTGGATTTTCCCCACCCGGCTCCCTGGAGGATTGTGGACTCCTGGGGTTTCCTGGCTTAACCCCACTGTGGGATGTGGGGAAAAGCCAAAAGCAGGAACAGAGTTGGTGAGAGATGGTTGTGTGCCCAAGGCCTTGTGGCTAAGAGGTGGTGGAGATTCTCCAGGGACTCAGGGAGGCTGACCCAGAGCTGGCAGTCTGAACTAGCATGTTCCAAGGTCCTGTTTCTCAACCTTCCTGTCCCAAGGACTTTCACAGGGACCTTGTGAAAATGCAGAGTCTGATCCTGATGGGTCTGGCGTGGAGACCCTACCATTCCAGCAAGCTTCCCGGTGACGTTGGTGCTGTTCATCTCTGCCACCCTTGATCTAGCAGGTCTCACCCTTGACTGCACACTGAAAGCTTACCAACAATAACAAAACCTGCCACCTTGACCCTACCCGCCGAAATTCTGATTTAACTGGTTTAGGGTGCCACAGCATGGATGTCATTGGTGTGAAAGCTCCACGGGTGAATCGAGCGTGCAGCAGGGTTGAGAACCACTGCTCTAGTTCTGGGACACCCCCCCCCCCCTCCAACCAGAGACCCCTGTCCGTCCACTCTGCAGAACAGTTCAGAAATCACTTCCGGGGTAGAGACCAGACTAGGGCAGACTCCTCCCCCTGTCCTGCCATGGGCTGGTTGGTTGGATCAGAGATGCTCTGGGTAGCATGGCAGTGGGGGGCAGGCAGGTGTTGGGCCAAATCTGGCACATATACCACAAGGAGAGGAACAGAGGTCTCCCCCCGGGGGTGGGGCAGCAAGAGACACTTCCAAGCTGTTTTTTTTTGTTTTTTGTTTTTTGTTTTGCCAAAATGCTCAACAGCTGAGCTGAAAATAGCTTCCACTTTGATGACGATGCTATTGGGGATTCCCTTTCTGCCAGAAAGAGGGACAGTGGGGGCCCTGGAGTCCCAGGGAAGCAGATACGGCTGGACTAGGACGCGTCAGCAAGGCCTGGAACCCTGCCCGCCTAGGAGGTGGCTGTGTAGGGCAAGTGTAGGGCAAGCTTAGCGCATCTCAGCCCCGGCACGGATCCGTGCTGATGAAGGTCATCTAGTCCAGCTGTGCTCTGTGCTTTAGGACTTTGCAGGGGATGCTGCTGGGATGTGTTTTTTTCCTATTGCTGCTGAAGTCAAGTAACACAAACTCTGACTGCCCAGTAAAAAAAAACACACATTGACCTTACATTATCGGGTGGCTGGTGGGTTGGGGGGGAGGGTCAGAAGTCTGTTGTGGGTCTCCCTTGGCTAAAATCAAGGTGTTCTTTTCTCGGGGCTTCGGGCGAGAATCCGTTTCTTTGTCCTTTCCGGTTTCCTGAGGCTGCCTGCACTCCTTGGCTCGTGGCCCCTTCCATCTTTGAGGCCAGCATCAGCGGGGTGAGCTCTCACATCTCTTCTCTCTGACCTCTTCCACTTTTAAGGACCTCCTTTGATTCATTGGGGTCACCCAGGTAATCCAGAATGATCTCCCTATTTTAGAGTTAGCTGATTAACAACTTTCTTTAATTTTATCTGGAATCTCAGTTTCCCCTTTGCCCAGTAACAGGACATATTCACAGCTTCTAGAGATTAGGACATCTTTCGGGGACCAGGATTCTGCCACACATGGAGGCTAGGGATGAGTATGGGACCCCCGTTTCCGATCCCTTACTTCCCCCAGGCCAGTTCTGTTAAAGCTCTTTCCATGTAAAATTTCCTTCCCTTAAAATGTCCGAGGCTAGGGCACCTGGGTGGCTCAGTGGGTTAAGCCTCTGCCTTGGGCTCAGGTCATGATCTCAGGGTCCTGGAATCGAGTCCTGCATCTGGCTCTCTGCTCAGCAGGGAGCCTGCTTCCCCCCCTCTCTCTGCCTGTCTCTCTGCCTGCTTGTGATCTCTGTCTGTCAAATAAATGGATAAAACCTTTTAAAAAAAATGTCCGAGGCTAATAACAGTTTTTCAACCAGGACTCTAGTCCCTTACTGCTCCAGGTAGGATCCCTGGACCAGCAGCATGAGCAGCACTTGCTGCATGCTAGAAACTCAGACTCTCAGGCTCTACCACAGAACCTGCTGAATTAGCATCTACATTTTAGCACAGACCTAGGACAGTCCGTATAGTTTGGGAAGGCCCTGGGTGGTACCCTGCAGCCATGGCTGCTCACTGAAACCACCTAGAGGGTTTTAAAAACCCACTGCCGTCTGGGTCCCACCTGATTCATCAACCTGGGGTGCAGCCTGGGCTTTGGGACCGTTCAGATCTCCCCAGTAATGTGCAGCACAGTTTGGGAATGGCTGGTCTAGTCTAGCTCCCTCCTTGCGCAGAAGAGGACGTTTCCCAGGGAATGAAAATGACTTGTGCGGGGTAGCTCAGAGGGTTGCTCGTTCTCCCAGGAGAAGAGTCAACCTCTTGCCTTTCTGGATTGAGGATTTCTGCCCCTACCCAGGGAAGCAAAAATAACAGCAACAACATCGGTGACAATTTGGGGTTGGAGAGGAAAGAGGACCCCTCCCCCCAACCCCCCTTTACAGTTTGAATTGTTCTTAATATCCAGCATGTTGTAGTTTTCATAATATAGAAAATACTAAAGACTGGTTAGGAAGCAAATCATAAAGGAAGTAATGGTGTCCATTTTTGGAAAAGCCACACGGTGCACCAGTAACTTTGTACACCTCTTATCGGGCAATCCTCACTGGGGCTCTGCCAGGCGAGAGAAGGTCATGGCCCTGTTCTGCACATATGGGCGAGGGTCTCCAGGGTTCTGTGGTTCAGGCACTGGAGCCTAGCTGGCAGCTGAGAATGTGAGTGGTCTAGGTTAGCTCTCGGCTTGGCCCCTGATGCAAGGTGGGGGGTGTGGGTGTGTGGAAGCCCCCAAAACTCTTGTCCCAATTTCCTGTTTCTGCCAGCTCTCCTGTCCTGTGCTGTGTGGGTCACTGTACTTTGACCATCAGCGTAGAACCCAAAACGAGTCTCCATGTATCCCCAGACCACCTCCCCTTTCGCTTTTCTTTTTCCTCTGCTCTGGGTGGAGGCTTTAAGAAACCACCTGCCTTTACCTTTATTAATTTGGCTCCCAGGTAGCCTCCTGGCACAACCATATGTTGTAGAGAAAACAATTGGAAACCTTAATTATGATTATTAATTTTTTGAAACTCATAGCGCTTACCTGCATTGTCGGCTTAGTTGCAAGGATAATCATAATGACCATAATAAATAGCTAACCTCTGTTGAAATGTACTTCTCGCCAGCTTTTGTTCTTGACCTGTTTGAACTCATTTAAATCTCACGAGTCGACGAGGCAGCGCAATGACAGCCCCATTTCGCGGGTGAGAAAATCAAGGCTGAGCAGGCTTATATGGCCTGATGCTTGGGAAGGGCCCAGCCTGCGGCCGTGGGCAAGTGGGCAGTTGTGGGCTTCCTCTCGCCCTCTCTGCCCTGTGGCTGTCTGGTCAAATCCCAGAGCTGCTTCAGAGGATACCTGCGAATTCGCCTTGGCTCAGGGGTCCTTACTTGGGGAGATCTTACCCCCTTGGCTTCACCTCAGTTTCCCCTCTGAGGCTCTGCCTTTCTCTCTGAGGTGCTGGGAGGATTCTGTAAATAGTTCCCTCGAGGTGCTGGAAGCACTGGGTGGAGAAACTCACTATAAATATCCGGCATTTATAATTAGTCTTCCTGGCGGCACAGTTCTTCATGTGGGGGAGGCAAACACCTGCAGGGGCAGAAAGTCAAAATGTAGGGCCCTGGGGGCTCTGGGGAGCTGGCTTCTTGGTGCTACCTGGGCTGGAGAGAATCTATGGGGGAATGAAGCCCCTCGGAGGAGAGCACAGTGGCAGAGGCCCCCTGGCCTTGCAGGAGG
The DNA here is from genome assembly GCA_004024625.1 of Mellivora capensis. Taxonomy (NCBI): domain Eukaryota; kingdom Metazoa; phylum Chordata; class Mammalia; order Carnivora; family Mustelidae; genus Mellivora; species Mellivora capensis. The sequence continues at coordinate 36,680 of PISX010009802.1, read as the reverse complement.
CTCAAACAAGAACAGTGGGGGCTGGGACGGGCTCCTAGCTCCATTGCTCCTTGTCGGTGACACCTCCTGCAAATCAGTTCACTCCTCTGAACCTCAGTTTCCGAGTCTTTAAGATGGGGATAATATTCCTATTGTGGCGAATTAAAGATAATGTATATGCGGGTCCCAATACTGGTGCGTCGAGTAGATGCTTAATCCATATAAGATTCTTTCTGTTTCCTTGGCTTGCATAGCTGGGCAGATGTCCTCTGCCTTGCAGATCAGATGGGCCTCTTCTGCTTAATGGCTTTCCGAGACTCCCCACTGGTGGCAGAGAGTCCCTGGTGTCCGCATCTTATCCCTGTGGTCCTCCTCTGAGCTGAGACTCATGCTTGCTCACAGCTGTCTATCTCAAGGATATGTCCAGCATCTTCTGCTTTCTGCCCTGGGGCCTTCTCAGGTGCTGCCAGAGCCTGCTCAGCCTGTGCAAAAGTGCAGGGCAAACAGCCCAGGAGGCCTCCATTAATCAGTGGGGAAAGGGAGCTGGTGGATAAATGCACTACCCTGCCTCCTCCAGGGAGGAAATTTCTGGGAGGCTCCTTGCTCACTTCTTGGAGGTCCCAACAGCTTTTTGAGCTTCTGTTATCCTCATTGGTGAATGTGTATGACTTTTCCTCCCAAATCTTTCCATAGCTTCATTCCTACTTCTTGAAATCATCTCCCCAGTAAGCCACCTGCACCAGACTCTTGTCTCAGGCTCTGCTTTTGGGGGACCCAATTCATGGCATCATCAGGCCTGGAGTAAGATCTAAACTCCTCACTGTGGCTGCAGGGCCAGGCATGATGGGCTTTCATCATTCCAATCTCACTCCTACATCTGTCCCCAGCACCTGCTGCCTTTCAGCCACACTGCCCCCCACCCCCGCTCCATCTTCTTTTAACTAAACAAGCATTCCCTCTGCAGGGCCTTTGCACATGATGTTCTCTCCCACTGGAATACCCTTACATCACTCTTCATCTATGTCAGTCCTTCGGGTCTCAGCTTAAATGTCAGTCCCTTAGAGAAGATCACTCCCCTTGGCCTCTGGGTTCCTGCAGGCTCCAACCTCCTCTATTCTCTGTTATGATAACCTGTTTCCTTTCCGTTGTATGGATTTGAAGTTGTATAGTTAGTTGAATGTTTGTTAAATGTCTGTCTTCCCTACTAGGCTATAAACTCCGGGTAGATAGGAATGGCCTCTGCCTAGTCCCATGGGCTCGGTGGCATCTGGCATAGCTCTTGACACACTGGGAATGGTTAATAGTTACTGAATGAAGTTGGAAATCAGGTTGGTTAGTTCCAACTCCATCCCAAGCTTTCTCTGCTCCATCAGGCTGTGGCACCTTGGCAGAGGGCTTTTACGGGGGACAGTGGGAAAGGATGCCGGAGTGAAGAGGCAGGAAGGTAGCTTGTCCTCACCTCCATTGCTCCCACTTGGCCAGAACCAGAGGATCAGTGGTCACGGAAAGGAAAGGGACACTCCAGTCCGGACCCAGCCTCCAGGGGGACGTATTTGAATGTTTTCCCCACGACCAGGAGATTTCTCTCCCACTTGGCACTGTTCTTATCTGGAGCCCAGCTGGGTGTGACTTCCAGGGGCCCAGGAAGGCTGATTTTCCGTGTGTAACTCTCTGCTTATCTCGAGACGCCAGAACCACAGACTCAGCCAAGGAGGGATGGGATGTATTAATCAGTGATTTATAGTGTGCTGTCTGAAGCCCCAAACTGCCGGGAGGTGCATACAAACTTGCTACATAGTTTACTGTAAAAATACAGATGGATGGTCCGCACCTGGCTTCAGCGACTATGCTGGGTAACACAGCCCAGTCTGGGGAGATAAAATGAACAAACGTCTCATTGAAACTTGTGCCTTGGCACCTTGAGGCTCAGATCCTCCACACGCATGGAGGTGATAATGGTCCAGAGATCAAACTAGTCCTGTGTGAATGAGAGGGGCCCTTAGCAACTGCTCGTGGATGTTGAGTATCTCCTCTGAGCCTACTTACTCTCTTGTTCAGTGTCCTTTCCCCGTAACAGAACCTTCCGAGACTCTTACTTTGTTGGGAGTCTTGTGAGTTGTTTCAGCGGTCTGACCCGGCCTCTCTTGTGTGCTGGGTGTTGGCTCCTTGGCAGTTTCCTCTCTGGACACCAAAACTGGGATCCTGGCACATAGGCTCTGGCACCTGTTTCTTATGGAGAAGGAGGAGTCTTGGGGACCCAGCCTACACATCAGGGAGGAGGGGATAGAGCTTCTGGGAGCCAACCCAAAGGCATTAATTGTATATAATCACCAAACTAGATGTACTCAGAGGCGAGAAATGTTCCCTATAATCCCATTATCCAGAGACAACAATGGCTAACATTTTAATACATTACCTTTTAGCCTTTTTTTCCCTTCCACATATATATTTAAACAGAATTAACATATCAAGTAAATTCATATCCTACCCTTTACCTCAACATTACATTATGAACAGTAGTCGACAATCTTATGAAAGACTCAATTTCTTCATTTCTAACCTGGGAGTGACAGCAATGATGATAAGGATAATAATAGTAATAATACCAGAGCCTGTATGATAGGTTATTATTGTGGGGATTAAATGAAATAAAATAATGCATGTGAAAGCTTTTAGCCCGGTGTGTGGTATATACTAAGTGCCCAGCAAAAATGATCATAATAGGGACATTTTAAAATGATCATAATAGGGACATTTTAAAATCATAAATGGCGGTGGAGTCGTCGATTGCTGTCATTTTTCATGTAACCATTACTTTACTGAATCCACAGGTAACAGTTAAGAATCAGGGAATCAAGTTAACTGTCAACCCTGTTTTTTCCATAGAGCACCACATCACCTTCTAGGAAAGCAAAATACCGATGTAGAGGCCATCAGAGCCCCTGCGTTTGTCGACTGTGATGATCACAACTGCAACAGATTAAGGAGTGTCTTCAGCCACTAGGCTTTATGCTGATGAGAAGATGGTCTCAGTGTCCAGGCATCGAGGAGCGAGTGTACACATGCCCCGTGACTGTAGGCTGGGACAGGCTATCTGCCCAGAGGTCAGACGGAGCAGGAGATGCAGGATCCAGTCCGCCTGGGGTTGAGGTCAGCAGGGGTGTCCTAGAGCAGGGACAGGGGTGCTGTCACTATAGGTTTAATCCTAGCCCAAGCTTCTCTGAAAGTAGAATCTGGGTCAAGAATGTGGGTGCGGGCGATTCATTTGGGAGAGGACCCCAGGAGGCAGGACAGAAGGACATGAGAGGGTGTGTCTTGGAAGGGAGGACAGTGAAAGTGTATTATTGACCTGGGGTCACCTGGGCCTTGTTGCTTCCAGGACCCAAAATATCCTTCAGAGTTGTCCCTCCAGAGCATGGAAGCCTGGGTGTTGGTTGACGATGGCTGACGGTCACACCAGGGTGTAAGTCCTCCATGAGTCCAGACGGCCCTGTGTGCGGAGACCCAACTGGGTGAGCTTCTATAGTTCTGGAAAAAGTCCTGAAACAGAAATATGGAAGGACATGGAAGCCTGAGGAGGGAGGGTGTCAGGGACAGCTGCAGCCAAAGCTCGTGGTGGAGGGAGGCTAGAATGGAAGAAGGATCTGCTGTAGAAGGGAGGAAGACACAGTGCCCTGTGCCCTTGTGCTGGAGTCCCATGCCTTCCCCTGCAGCCAGGGAGTTCTCCCTCGTGTCTCCCAAGGCTCTCTCTGCATTTTCTGCTTGTTCCCCTTTGTGTTAGCTGAAAAGGAGATGGAGAGTGGCTGGCCATGAGCAGACAGAAGTCCCAGAAAAGCTATAGCTTCTTGGCAGCCTAACTCCTCCAGGCTCATTTCAGGCTTATACCAATGGTCTGAGGACCCCTCTTTTCTCTCCTGCTTCTCCTTCTTCATCCACTTGCACATCCTGTGAGCACAGAATGTGGCCAGATTATTTGCTCCATCCGGTGGCCCAGAGGCTCATGTCCCCCCTTTAATGATGGTTACAGCTGACATTATTTGAGTGTTCGCTGCAAACCAGGCTCTCTGCTAGGTGCCCACCTTGTCTCAATTCTAACAGCCACCCCCGTGCTAGAACATTCCATTCTCCAGGTGAGGCATGTGACACCCAGAGAGGTAGTTGGTTTCAAGCATGAGGTGTACCTGGGCTTCAAGCCATCACCACGTCACATGCTCCCCTCCCTTGAGCAGGTGCGCACCTGCCTCTTCGAGACACGCTGTGTGCCCAGATGCTCAAGGGGGCAGCTCGGGGTTTCACTAGATGTTGTTCCTTGGGGGCCCTTTGCTAACCTGCCTGGGTTCGAGCAGGAAAAACCTCTTAGCAAGAGACTTACTTTGCAAAACGAAGCCGGATAGTTACTGTACATTAGCAACAAATGCCTCTTCTCCTCGTACCTGTCCAGCCCCCCTGGGCAGACCGGGAAGCTGAGACTCTAGGAAATGGAGATTTGCCCAAAGCCGCACAGAGGGTCAGTCTGGGAATTGGTTTGGAATTCAGCCTATTGGGTTGCAAAGCCCATGAGATTCCCACCATCACATATGTACAGGCTTTCAAATCCAGAAACAAAGGTGAGAATGTCTAACAGATGATTTACTGATATTAAAATAGGACCCCAGGTAATGTGCGGGGCCAGACCTTATGGCCTCCCTGTGTGTGCCTGGTGAAGGAGAGACGAGCAGCAACTCAGGTTGTAGACTACCTTGGGTGGTGAAAATGCTGATGGTGGCAAGGGGATGGGAGTGGGGAGGTGCCAGGCTGGATCCAAGCGGAGAGCCTGGGAGGGGGTGTGAGGGCGAAGCACATGTGTTTCCTGTGCAATGAAAAATGTGCCAGTTAGAGAACATTTGGCTCAGAGGACCTCTGAGATGATCCCGTTTTTCTGCCACTTTCAGGATGGGGCAGGGGAGGCCTGCGTAGCGGAAAGGAACTGTCAAAATGCTTTTCTGGGGCGCAGCAGGGTCCCACCCACTGAGTCCTGGCTCTGTGCGCATGCTTGCCAGAATGCCGGCGTCCCACCCTGTATCAGCGGAGGATGCGAGGGGACTCGCAGTGACCTGTGGCTCCTTCTCCATGCTTGCCTCTCCCACCCCAGGGCTGTAGCCCCCTCTTGCTCATTCCACCCCCTCTCTGACTAAGAGAACCCCGGAGGGTCCCCTTCTGCCAACCCTCAGCCGCCCCCTCTCCTCTGGAGCCCCCAGGCCGTGAGCGGTGGCTCCATGGAGAAGCAGGGCCGTGGGCGGGGCGAGCCAGATAATTATAATCTTGGAAGGTTTGGATCTCAGGCTGAGAAGCAGGGAGGCAGTTCTTCCTGCAGTTGGGGAGCTGGGTCTGAGTCAGAAACCATCTCCCACAGCCCAGCCTTCTAGAGAGGCTGATCCCACCTTACCCTTCCCCCTTTGAGCCCGACTTAGATCCAGTCCATTTATTTATGTGTGTTATGCATTCATTTATGAAATGCTGATTCTGCGTTTACTGCACGCCATGCTCTGTGTGGAGCCTGGGGACATCGCAAATAGGGCAGTGGCGATGGTGCAAGATGGGTTAAGAGTGTGTTCTGTCGCTCAGACGCCATAGGCTGTGGTCTTGCCTCCCCCATTTATTAGCGAGCGGTACAGTGTTCATGCTTTATTTAAGCTCTCCGTGCCTTTCTTTCCTCCTCTGAGCAATGGGCATTATAAATATCTCCCTTGGAAGGATTAAAAGAGGCTATATATAAACCACTAAACATGGTCCGAACTATATTAAAAGCATATGAAATGTTAGTTGTTGCCGATATTATTTTTTAAAAATTGTATTAAAGAGGGCACCTGGGTGGCTCAGTGGGTTAAGCCTCTGCCTTTGGCTCAGGTCATGATCTCAGGGTCCTGGGATCGAGCCCCGCATTGGGCTCTCTGCTCAGCGGGGAGCCTGCTTCACCCCCACCCCCGCCTGCCTGACTCTCTGCCTACTTGTGGTCTGTCACTGTGTGTCAAATAAATAAATAAAATCTTTTAAAAAACTGTATTAAAGGGTCGAATAATGTACAGTTCCCACACTGGAAACAATCATAGCCTAGAACGGAGATGGCCCAGAGGCTCTATCTAGTATGTCAACTCTGACCGATCGATAAAGCTTGCTTGGGGTACTGTATTAAGAAAGATTCTGAGGATCTGTTCAGACCCATCAGGGAAAAAAAAAAAAAAGAAAAACACATGATTGATTAGCGATGTCTGCGGTGGGTTTTCGCTGAGGAAGAGGTAGCATGTACACCTGGTGTAAGCTCTCTGTGCTGCTGAGTGAGTCCTGGAGAGGAAAAGAGGAGGGAATGGCAGGGCTAGTAAGAAATTTAGAGCAGTGTACAGTCAGACCTTATCGGGTATTTGAAGCAAATGGTGGAGGGGGTCAGGGCTGCCCAAGAGCTGTTCTTATGTGGGTACTTCTAAACATCCACAAGAGATGGGGGTCCTCCCCGCTGCAGTGTGCCTGGAGCTTTTTGGTCAAAATATATAGGTTTGAATATATATATATTCAGGCTGTGTGGCCTTGGGCAAACATCAGACCTACCCTACGTCTCAGCTTTCCCATCCGGAAAATGGGGACAATGACCCACATCTCACAACCCATGAGGATTTGGGTGAGGATTAAATGAGTTAATACACGTGAAGAATTTAGAACAGTGCCTGGTACATAATAAACACTCAAAATGTTTATTTTGGGAAACACAATATTTGGTAAATGGTAAATCAGCCATTAATATTTTGTCTGCCGGAAAGAACCAGGGGTGGGAAGGAGCTTTTCTTCTTCTATAAACCACTATCAGTCAAACCGTGCTCCTCTGTGTGAGCGCTGGAGACAGTCAAGGATTAGGTAGAACAATCAAATTGTTCAAAAATAGAGGATTAGTTGGAAAAAGCTTCAACTTCAAACAATCAGTGAATTGTTCAAATAAATTGTGGTAGGTTACACAACAATTATATAAAATGCAGTTCCACTCTCATGAAAAAGTGTTAATTCATATATGACCAGAAAAAGATTTGGAAGCCTGAACCCCATGGAGTTAACAGTGATCATCCCTGAGTAGGTGGGTCGTGGGTGTACCCATTAGAGTTCTTAATAGAAGCCAGCTTGGGCTGATGAAGCAGAAAAGGAACCCGTTTAAAGTGTGTTGGGGAGCCCCAGTCCTCCCTCGAGTGTCTCAGCTCCCAGGAGCAGCATCTCGTCTTGTCTGGTGTCCTGCCTGGAGCTCTGTGCATGCCAGGAGCCTGACCCTGCAACTGCTGTGATTTCTGAGTATCATTAACTCAGCTCTGCACCCAAGAGAGGGCCCCACCTAACAGTCTCTATGACTAAGTGTTCGGGAGAATGCACGTGGAAGTCCTTCCGTTCCGGTCTGAGTCTTCTCTTCCATCTCATGAGGTCCGCAGGTGCGCCGCTCCCCACTGCATTTCACTGGATCTCCACTCCCTGGTGAGCAGGCTCTTCTGGCCCCGTTCCTGGGGGCTTTCCGGGTTGGTGAAGTCTTTCCACCCTCATTAGGGAGCAGTGTCCCTCAGCCCTCGCTGATTCCTTGGGCCCTTTCTCTCTCCTCCTGTTGGTTTAGGCTGTCTGTCTTTCAGACTCAGCCAGTACCAAGACCATCAGACCCTATTGTGCAGCGTCTTTTCATATGAAAGGGTTCTGGGGAAGAGGTCTTAGGGGGAAGCGCCCTGTTCAGGACTGGGATGGATCTAGAAAGGCTCATGGAGGAGGAGGCTGCTGGGATGGATCGCAAGTAATAGTTGGGGTGTTCATAGACAGGCAGGGTGTGGAGACGAGGGAGGGCCCTGGAGGCTAGAGGAGGAAAGCATGAGATTTAGGAGAAAGGGATTTTGTTGAAGACCAGTTGGCTGATACAATCATTGGTCATGTTTTCTGTTCTGTAGATAATGCTCAAGCAAAGTGCCTGACACTCTGTAGCCGTTTAATATTGAAGTATGAATGCATGAATTAAGGAATCAAGGACTATTCCGTCTGCAGGGGAGAAGGAGCGGGGATCTGAAGCCCAGCTGGATGGTCACTGTTTCTCAGGCATCAGCACGGTCGTCATTCCCCGCCTGAGTATCCTCAGTGATGCCGGCTGCTAGCCACGGGGAGAAGGGGAGGAAGGAGAGATCCTTTCTGCGCCCTGAGCTTGGAGTGAGAGCCTCCGACCAGCTAGCCCTTATCTCTTTAATGGCCTCCAAGGGGCCAGGTCTTGATGCAGAAGCCCCTGTGCACCTGGCTTCTGCCTCCCTCTCCAGGTTTACCTTCCTGTGTTCCTCACTTTCAACCTTTCTGAGAAAGAGGAGAGCAGCCCCTGCTGGCTGGGAGCTGGCCTGGTGCTCACAGCTGGGCCTTGGCGGTCTGTTGAGCGGAAATGGTTTCTCAGATCACCAGCAGCAGACAAGGCCCCTCTGGGATGGTGATGGGTAAGACAGAGAAGACCCCTGGGCCATCGTGTCTGAACACAGACAACACAGGAACAGTGTCCAGACCACAAAAGCGACCCAACAGCCCCCATCCTGACTAGTATGAGTGACCGCTGCATCGTCATCAATTACAGCTTTAGCCTTACGTCCCTCCTTTCCAGATTAAACACGAAGCTACCCAGTTATAGATATGATATTTTATTGATAAGCAGCGCATCACAGGCCCTCATCACACTTAGGAGAGGGGACCGTGCGGGGCATAACACCAGGATATGGAGATCATGGGGGACATTTGAAAATTCTCTCTACAAGGCAGACCTGGGATGGGCTTGTAAGTCTCACTGTAATGCTCCCACCCCCTCCATGTGCCCAGTGGTTCAAGTGCAGGTGGAAAGTGTGGACCTGTCCAGGAGATAGTACAATGTGGTAGTGAGTATACGCACGCTGCCCGGGTCCAGATCCTCTCCTGTGGGACCTGGGGCAAGTTACTTAAAATTCTGAAGTTCCATTACCCCTACTTAAAGAAAAAGCGGTCATCGTAGTAACAATAACTACTTCATAGGGCTGTTTTGAATATTAATTGAGAGTACACGAAAAACTTTCTGGACCAGAGTAAGCAATTGATAAACATTAGTGTATCATCCTGTGATGTAATTCTTACTCCCAGCTCAAATTGGCAGGATGGTGTGTTTCCAGGACCTTCCTACTCTGTCCTTCCTGGCTGGGTCTGGTGTTCTTCCCTGGGACTTTCAGCAGGCCCTTTGCTCTCCACTGTCACAGCCCTCTTTGTTTATGATGTCTTCCCCTTTGGACCAAGAGCATCTTAAGGCAACATACTGTGTCCGTTCCCAGAGGCTGGGTTTTGCTGCAGTAACAAACAACCCCGAAAGCTTTGTGGCCTCCAACCCCAGAGGTTAATTTCTTCCTCACATCGCACGTTCACCGGTGGCCTCTCTCCGTGTCCTCTTTACCCTGGGGTCTGGCAGATGGAAGAGCCTTCCCTTGGAACACTGCCAGTTTCACAGCCAAGGGGGAAACAAAGTGAGTGATGTTCACTCTGCCCGAAAGTGACACGTGTCCATTTCACCTGCAGATTAGCAGCCAGAAAAAGTCACGTGGCCACTGCTGAGTTCAATAGGGTGGGGCCATAAAACCCTTGTAGGAGGTAATCCAGAATCCTTGGCAAGCATCGTGAAAATCAACCGTGGAGACTTCATAAAATTCATTTTATAAACAGTAACAATACTAACAGTAGCGAAGTACCAGGTGTGGTTCCAAGTCCGTTCCATAGGGTAACCCACTGAACCCCCATAACAACCTCGTGAGGAAGGGACTGTTATCATTCCCATTTTACAGATGGGGAAGTTGAAACACCGAGCAGTCAGAGTTCCAGGCCCAACATTGCAGAGCTTAGTGGAACCTCCAGGGCTGGGTAGGGAGGGGCAGCGTCGCTGTGATGGGAATGAAGTGAAGGACGAAGAAGGACCCATGGGACAGAATTCCTGTATCCAGTTGGGGAGCAATGAGGCTCCTTCCCCCTTGGGCTGCTCCTTCATGACCTTCCTTTGCACCAGGCTCCGTGGGGCCCCCATCACTTCCCATTGCTCACATTCAGCTTCCCACTGAAAATCTGGTGTTTAGGGCCTTCCGAACCCCATAAAAATGTCAATTAAGTTGATTTAAAAATGCTTCAGTCTCATTAACAACAAACTGCGAGTCCTGCTGAAGACAGGCAGGACTAAGAGTAAATAATATGAATATTAAAAGGTTTCTGGTGTCATGGATTATCAATAGTAAATTATTCCCCATCCCGACCTGCTCTCTGGCTATTAGGGATCCCTTCTTCCCTGGGCAGGAAGTGTCATTACTGCAAGGCTGGGATTTTGCTTATTCATCTTTGGAGAGGGAGTTCAGGCACCGTAGACTCACTGTTCTTGAGACTTCTGGTCCGACAAATTTAAATTGTTAGCGTTCCTGCCATAGATCGTGTTCACAGTGTGGGTCACCCCCACCTGACCCTCTTAATGTTTGGTGAATAAATAAATGAATGGAATTAAAGGACCGAGCTTACATTTGTGCCTCTGAATAGGAGTCTGGGCTCTGCCCCTTCCTAGCTGTGTGACTGTGAATAAGTCAATGAACCTCTCTGAATATCGGTTGATAACACTAGCAGCAACTTGACGGGTTGCAGAGATTAAGAGGGATGTTGTGTGTTAAAGCGCCAGGCACACAGTAAGCACTCAGTGAATATTAACCATCATCATCGTCATTTTCATTATCATTATCATTATTATTTAAATGAAAATTATAACTTACCTATCCTTACTGCAGTGTGCCTGTGGCAATTCTGTAGGTGGAGGGATGTAAAGGTTTCCTGCTTCATCCCCTCAAAAGAATATTCTGCAGCCATTAAAAAGGGTGCTTGTAAAGACATTTTAATAGCAGGGGAAAATGCTCATGTTGTAAGTTTACAAAAAGCTGACTGAAGGATGTCACGTGTTTTGTGATTGCTGTGATGTTAAAACAGACCAAAACAGGATGGAGATACAACGAAATATTTTTAGGGATTTTTTTTTTTTTTTTGCCTACATAGTGAAATTACTATTTTCTTCAGTGTTGTTTCTGTAGGTTTTAATTTTTTGCATAAGTACGTTTCGTTTATTATGAAAATTTCCCAACATACCCAAAAATAGAGAGGCTAGTTACGAATGTGTATTATGAACATAAACCCATCCCTTAGATTTAATGATTGTTAACATTTTGCCATGTTTGCTTCATCTTTTTCTTTCTGGTGGGTGACAATTTTATAAAAAAGATTTTATTTATTTATTTGAGAGAGAGTGTGTGCGGGGGAGAGAACAGGAGGAGAGGGAGGAAGAGGGAGAAGCAGGCTCCCTGCTGAGCAGGGAGCCCCATGTGAGGCTCGATCCCAGGACCCCGGGATCACGACCTGAGCTGAAAGCAGACACTTAACCAGCTTAGCCACCCAGGCGCCCCTTGGGTGAAATATTTTAAAGTTACTGATCTCATAATACTTTCTTCCTAAGGATTTTAGTAGGTATCTCTAAAAAAATAAGAATAGCTTCCTACCTCACCATCATACCATGATCTCATGTGATAAAATGAGGAATAATTCCTAATGTTACCTGATACAAAGTCTATATTCAAATTTCCCCATTTGTACTTCCAGTTTTTTAAATTTTTTTACAGTACGTTTGTTTGAACCAGGATCCATTAAGGACCATAGTTTCGATTGGTTGTCACCCTCTTTGATCAAGCAGAACAGGGGCTCTGGGTGGCTCAGTCGGTTCAGTGGCGCTCCAGGTTCTGGCTCAGGTCATGATCTCAGGGGCCTGGGATCAAGCCCAGCATCAGGCTCCACACTCAGCTGGGAGTCTGCCTGAAATTCTCTCTCTCCCTCTGCCCTCTCTCTCCTCCAACTCTCTCAAAAAAAATAAAAAATAAAGAAAAATCAAGCACAACACAGGCCTGCCTTTTTTTTTAAAAATTTATTTATTTGACAGAGAGAGATCTCAGGTAGGCGGAGAGGCAGGCAGAGAGAGAGAGAGAGAGAGAGAAGCAGGCGCCCCACTGAGCAAAGAGCCCGATGCGGGGCTTGATCCCTGAACCCCGGGGGTCATGACCTGAGCCGAAGGCAGAGGCCTTAACCCACTGAGCCACCCAGGCCTGCCTTTTTATCCATCTCTCTGACCATTGAACAGAACAAGCCAGCTCTTCCCCTGAATGTCTCACCTTCTGCATTACCTTTTCCTTTCCGGTTGCATCGCTTTTTATAATATGACAACAATGGGATACAAAAAACACCCCCTCTCTAGTTCCCAGCCACTCTGCCAACTAAGAAAGCAACAGTAGCACCTCAGCATGCCACGTGCAGTGCAGGCCAGTTCTAAGCGCTCGATTTGTACCATCTTACCTAATTCACGTCATAAACCCAAGGCATAAATACTCTTTTTTTTTTTTTTTTGAACCAATCATTCTAGAAGTGATGGCGGCACAGAAGTGAAATAACTTGGCAGGGCCGGATCGCTGGGCAGACCTGCTCTCAAGCCAGCATGCTTCGCTGCCATACGGCGTAAAAAGAGCTAGAAGAGGCACTGAAAGCTACGGAGGGAGGTAGCGTGTCCAACTGTGCCTTCCCTTGGGGATGCTCAGTGCCATCTCCCAGGGGGGAACCCTGCCATGATACCCAGGGAGGAGTCTGGAGGGAGGGGACGGAGTGCCATCTGCAAGGACGAAGTCTTTTCTTCAGCTAGAGCTTGGAGCCCTTCTGGACGTCTCCAGGGTTTCCTTCTGCTTCCTTTCCTTTCCTTCCATTCTTAGCAGGTGGGAAGGGCCCTAAGAAGCTTATGCTTTTCCTTGTCTGGGCTTGAGAGTCCCTGCATCTGCTATTTATAGGCAGGGAGACATCAGACCCAGAAAGCAGCCCTTGAGAGAGCCTCTGCGGTTGCCCAGAGTAAGGGACACGTGGAATCACCGACTCTTCCCTGCTTGGGACTGCATTCACGCTCATTCTGGAAAAATCAGGCGAAGGACACAGTGTATTTGGGAAAGGACACAGGGAGAGACCAGGCACCTGGGTTCTAAGCGGGATTTGCCTTTGCCACGGACAGGCCCGGCTTCCCTGAGCCCCAGTGTCCTTCTGCAACATGTCCGATTTAAAGCTGTTCATTCTGTTTCCGCTGTGAGCTTGTCATAAAGATTATATGGGAACCCAAATGGGACAGCTTTGAAAGTAATGATGGGGATATAAGAGCCGCCTTCAGGGTGCCCTGCAGGAGTTGCAAATTCAGATGTGCTGCTCTGGCTGGGGCTGTGGTAGCATGTGGTTTCCTGGAGAGCTGCCCTGTTTTCACACGACGCTACCCTCAGTGCCACAGTTGATGGGTCAAGGTGTCTGCTATCGAGCCAGGCTGGGCCAAGGAATCACGGCCTGGGCTCCTTTGGCTTGGGGAGGGAGGGTGGCCAGTCGTTCTTTGCTCTGGGTTTAGGTTTCACTGGAAACAGGGGGCACTGATACGCTGTCTGTAGAGGAAGGCAGCGCTGTGGTGAGGGAGGGTGAGTCCAGTGAGCGAGCGAGAGGCGGAGAGACACGTGAGAGCCGGGCTCCAGCTGTTCTTGGGATCAAACCGCATCCCCAGAGTTGGACTGTTCAACCCACTTTTGGCTTCTCTGAGCTGACCGTTTCTCCTTCTCCCCCACCCCCTTCTCTTGTTTCTGGCTTCAGTGGTTTCGAGGTTGTGTTTGCCCTGTAAAAGGGTATCTGAGATATTAGGCAATAGGGCGCTCTCGGTAGTCCGATGAAGGAGAAAGCTAGAGTGCACCCAGAGCTTAGAGGTCACCTCCTGATCCCTGAACCTCATTTTGCAACTACCGCCCAGCACTGTTCACCGCCTTGCCTGGGTATGTGAGCAAGGAAGTAGCAAAACCAACACAAGAATCCAGGCCTCCTGACTCCCATCCCAGGACCTCCTCTGCCTACTTTTTATTTGGGTAGCATTTAATAATAAAACATGTTAAAAAATAGTAACTATTACTATCTACCGTGTGTGTGCTAAGTTCTTCCCTGTGCTAGGTGATGTGATGCTCACGCATTCTCATAATAGGAACCCAATGAGGAAACCGTTTTTTTTTTTCTCGTTTTGCATAGAGGAACACTGAGGTTCAGAGAGGTCAAGCAGCTTGCCTGAAGTCACACAGCTAGTGAGTCCGAGAGCCAGGATGCAAACCTAAGTCCTTGTGTGTAACCGTGGAGCTCTGTCTGGTCTTCCGCTTCCTGCTCTGTGGAGAGCGACCGTGATCACACCGTCCTTGGGGCCAGTGCCCTGCTGAGTCTGGGAGTGAGATTGAACGGCCCCAAGAGATCTGTCATTTCCAGCATCTCGTGGCTACTGGCATGGGAGTATTGTTCTTGGACTTGTGTTATTTACCCAAGAATTTGCAAGGCTGCTTCTTGCTTAGGTAACAAATACCTCAGCAAATATAGGTGGAAAATTGGCATTGCTTATTCAGAAGTGGGGAGAGCTGCCGGCATCCTTGGGGAAAGCCATTGGGGCAAATATACGAGGGCAAAAGAGGCCCAGGTTTTGCTCATCCACCCCATGATAGAGAAAGGGATTCTTGAAGTTTCCTGCAAAGGTGGCTTTGGTGTTTTTAAACCCTGTGCCTCCCAGGTTCACAGAGGTTGGCCAAGGGCATCTATCCCGAACTATTAACTTCTGGTCACCTGGGACAGAATCAGCTGGAAGGCTTGTTAAAAATGCAGTGTAACACATTGCCCCAAGTCTTAGTGGCTTAAAACAACAACAGTAAATTTGCTGTTGAATCTGCAGCTCAGGCAAGGTTCAGCAGGAACAGCTTCTCTTGGCTGGGGCCTGCAGGGTCCGCTTTTGAAGTAACTCACTCACGTGGCTGGCAGGTCGGTGCGCTGGGTGGTGAGGAAATCCTGCCAGGGCTATAGGCTGTGGGCTGTGGGCGGTGATTCCTCTCTATGGAAGGCTCTCCATCTCCATTGGGTGCTAGGGCTTCCTCACAGCATGGCAGCTACACATTCCAAGAGCAAAGGAGAACAAGGTGGGATTACACTGCTTTTTGGCAGTCTAGCCTCGGAAGTCACTTAGCGACACCTGTTCTGTGCCGTATTGACCTGAGGAGGTAAAAAAGGCTTCATACACTGAAGCCTTCTTGATGGGGAAATGGCAGTGGCGGGGGCCCCTGGGGAGGGAAGCTAGGTGCCCGGGGCAGGGAAAAGAGGGAGCAGAGAAAAGGACAGCAAAGAGAGAGACAAGTGAGAGAGGAGAACTCCCTCTCACCGTAGGTCTTGATTTGTCTTTGATGTGCACATATATTACCTTCTGTTTAAGAAATGAATAAAAGACCAAGACGGCAGGGGGTGGTTGGTGGACGTGTTGGCGTGTGAGTGTGTGCGTCTGTGTGTGCTCATGGTCGCAGGGCAGGCATGGGCGATGCGCTGAAAGCAACAGCCCTGGCGGAAGCAAAGGGGAGGATGCCTCTGGGGCCTGCCTTGGCCCCCTCCAGCATGCCCGTGTCCCCCGGCATCCCAGAGGAAGCTCATTCTGCCTGACTTGCCCCATCTCTTCCAAAGGAAAGAGATCCAGCTGTCTGACAGGGGCTGAGGAATCCTGGAGACAGTGAAACAGACCCAGAGGCAGAAAGCATGAAAACCCCTCACCTTTCACTAAGAGCAAAACAAAACAAATCTTCAGACAAAAAAAAAAAAAAAAAAAAAAAAAAAAAAAAAAAAAAAAAAAAAAAAAAAAAAAAAAAAACAAAAAAAAAAACAACAAACAAAACAAAACAAAAAACCCAAAACAAACAAATAAAAAACAAAATAGCGCACTCAACAAAGAAAGCTATGAAGTATAATAATAATCCCTACCATTGATTAAGGACCCAGTATGTGCCAGATGCTTTACCTCATTTCATTCCCGCTGCAACTGTGTTTTTGCAGACAAGGAAACTGAGGACCCGAAAGGCAGGGCGGCTTGCCTGCACTTGCACAACCAGAGGGGAGGCACACGAGTGTGGCTGCAGCCAGGTCTGTTGGCACCTGTGTCTGGTTCCTGGGACTTCAGTCTTTCCTCCTCTCCCCATAGCCAGGATCCTTGGGCGCCTTTGCCTAATGAAAAGAAATGTTCTTTATGCAATTTGGACCGACCGCTGGACTTGGCAACAATGTATTTTCTGACTTCCCAGTAAAAATGGAGTTCTGTTTCAGGAACAGTGACTCTCAGAGGGCAGAGGGGGGAACTTCAGCTGGGGGAGAGGAGAGCGGCAAGTAGCAGAGTTAGCACCAAATAGTGGGTGGGTGGGGGGGTGGGGGAGGTGGGGAGTGGAAGGAGCCAGGAGGCACGGATTCTAGTCCTAACTGGTTGTGTGACATTCGGCAGTAATATTAATGCTCATTAATAATAGGGAAAGCCTCTACTTGTCCATCTCTTCTGTACCAGGGGTTGTGCTAAAGAATTCATGTGTATCACCTGATCTCATCTCAGCAGTCCTTTCGGGGAAGGAGGTACGGATATCCTCCCCATTTTGTGGATCAGGAAACTGAGGTCTCAGGCTTGGAGCCACTCGCTAGCAGCCACACACATGGGAAGAGATACATCCCAGATTTGGCCCTGGTCAGAGAAGTTGCAGTCTGTGCTTTGATCACTGTGCAGCAGTTTTGATACAAATATGAATGTGACACAGACCCAGACAGCGGCTGCCGTGTACTGAGTATCTTCTGTGTGGCATACACTCTTCCATGCACTGTATGGAATACAGCACTTAATCCCCGCCTCTGAATTAGCTATCACGATCATGTCCATTTCCAGTGGAAGAAATTTCCCTCTCATTAGTCTAATGAGAGGCTCATGCCTTCCACGGCATGGCTGTGTTCTGAGAGCTGCTGCTTTCGGCAGAAGGGTAAAGGTAGGCATGGACTCAGGTCACGTGCAGTGGGGGCTGGCTTCTGACCACATCCCTCCCTCTCCCTCTCAGAGAGAAGCTGGGGTGCCGGAGGAGGTTGGGGAGGTGGCTGGACGAGTGCCTTACCTGTACCTTCTCCAGAGGCTGGAGGCACAGGCAGCTCCCTGGGGCTCACCACGCCTGTCTTCCATCAGTCCGGCCTGGGCAGCCTGCCTCCTTGGCACAGTGGGCTGCAGCCCGAGGCTCCTGGGCCCTGCGTGGCTCGGTGAACTGTGTAAGGAAGGGACACTCTGCCAACGTGTCACTGGCCAGCTCCCCTGTGGGCACCATCTGGGATGTACTGAGCCGGGGAGCCAGGGCCGGCCAATGGCATCCTCCCCTGCCCTGTGGGCCTCACCTCCCTGAGCACACACGGCAAGTGTTCAGCTGATCACATTTCATGGGTGAAGAAACTGAGGCACAGAGAGGCCAAGAGACTTATGCACAGTCATGCAGCTTGTAAGTTTAAGAGCCAGGGTTCATAGTCTGTGTTTCTCAATGTCTGGCTGACTCGTGAGTCCTAGATTCTGATCTTTGCCCTGTCAGTTGCTGAGAAGCAATTCCGTGTGGCCCTCCTGCTCCTTCCAGCTCTTTGGTCTCTTCTGTACAACGCTGGCGTTGGACCCCATTCTCAATATGGGTTCATCAGAATCCTAGCATTCTTTCAGGAGCAATGTGTGCGTGGGGTTGGAGCTGGGAAGGGGCGAGGAACCTTCCAGCCTCCTCCCCTCTTTCAACCTGGGATCGGGATCAAAGCACTGCTTTCCATTGCTTCCTGTGTGAGGTTTAATGAGAGAGGGATGGCATTCAGAAGGGGTTCTGCTGCTTAAGATAGAAGCTTGAGCCTTGGCAGTTGCCGACCTGACATTCTTGTACCCTAGAAGAGGAGGAAAAGGAGCCCCAGAGAGGCCAAGGGACCCATCGAAAGAGGTCCAGCAGACCGGTGACTTAGACAGATGATGTAGTGGTTCCAAGTGCAGGTCCTGGAGCCTGACACAAACGGGCTCAAGCGCTAGGTCTGCCCGGTACTACTTGGCGTTCTTGGTCTGAGGCAGCTCTTGACTCCTGCACCATTTCATTGCCATAAAGTGCTCCAAGTGGGGTGTTAATGCCCCATGTTCCTTCTCTGGAGAAAGAACTCGGTGACTGGGCCATCATTCCTTCCCCTCCTCACCCTAGCCCCAACCTCCAGCTGAAATGCTGCCCAGCATTTGGACCTGCCCAGTTAGATGCAGATACCAGGGCTGCCCAAGGACTCTGCCCACCTTAGGGAATAATTGTAGTGACTTTCCATGGGGCAGCCTCTACTGGAATTCATGCCCCACAGAGTCTGTGTTCATGGATGGGGAAAGAGACATCCCGATGACAAGAAGACACAAATAAGAGACTGTGTGTGACCCGTAAAAACTGTGTGGCCTTCAGCACCTTCCTTCATGTCTCCAGGCTTCAAAGAATGGTATTGGAGGTTTGATGATCCCCGTGGGCCTCTGAAGCTTCGAGGTGGCATGCTTCAGTGATCCTCAGCACCAGGAAATATGACCTCTGTCCTTGGCATCCAAACATTCTCTGAGAAGTCTTCTGCCTGCACGCAGACTCATGAACCAGGCAGAATCATAATTGACTGAGTCTCCCTCTTTATCTGTGGGGTGAGTGCTGAGATGCTCTGAGTATTCCTGGCCTTGGGAAATTGGCCTTGAATGGTCTGGCTGCGTGCAGGGCTCTCAGAGCACTGTCCCGAGGGTCAGATGCCAGAACACAGACGGAGCCATGTTTCCTAGTGAGCAGGGTGACTGGCTGTTGAGAGGCGACACACATGTTTGGCTTCCTCCTCTCGGAAGCCCTGGTCGTTAAAAGGCTCGGGCTCATTTCACATCAGAGGCTTGACCCACTTTCTCCCTCTGTCCCTTCTCTTCTGTCCCACTCACTGTGGAGCCTTCGCTTGCTTGATCCAGACCCTTATGATTGGTTGAGCAGTGTGATCCCAGCTCCACTCACATCTCCCTGGCCCAGTAGGAAGTCCATGCGCTCCCCAGTGGCTTCCTCTATGTCTGTGCCTGGTGGACCCTGCAAGGGTGGGGAGTTATGAGCTTCATCCAATGATGGGTAAGGGGGTGGATTAATCCTGCCCCCCAGGTCCCATTTCTTGCCCCTGAGTGGGATAACCCGGAGGTGTATTCTGTATAGTCTCCACTGGTCTTCAGCTGGATTGGGGCTAAGTTGACCCTCTTGGCCCCTCTCTTATGAATGTGCCTTTTATTGGCTTCCTTCTGTCCCACTTCCTCTTGTGCTTTGTATATCACCTCCCAAATAAACTAAGGTTCTCAAATCCTCATCTTGGGGTCTGCTTGAGATATTGTGATTTATAATAAGAAATATATAATTTGGTCTTTGTTCCTGTTTCTGGCAGGGAACTCCTAAAACCCTTGGGATTTCCTAAGAGAAAAAGGGAAAGGTGTCTTTTGTTATGTGATTTTTGGCTTGCACCCAAGGGTGAGGGCTGGTTGTCTGCCCAGTGGAGCCAACCATGTGATTAGAAGGTTGGAATGTTCAGTCTCATCCCTAGATCTCCATGGAGGGGAGACAGAGTGGAGGTGTGAACTTAGTCACCAATGGCCAGTGATTTAATCAATCATGCCTATGTAATGAAGCCTCCATAAAACCCCAAAGGACAGGATTTGGAGAGCTCCCGGATTGGTGAACATGTAAGATGCTGGGAGAATGGTGCATCCAGGGAGGGTATGGAAGTTTTGCACCCTTTCCCCATACCTTGCTATATATGATAATCTTTAATCTATGTCTATGTATTTACATATCTCTAATCTATATGTATTAGATATATATCTAATATATGTAATCTCTTCATCTGGCTGTTGATTTGTATCCTTTAATATCTATCGCTCTAAGCCAATCATCTAGTCTGTAAGCTGGTTTCCTAACTTCTGTGAGCCGCTCTAGCAAATTACTCAAACTCAAGGAGGGGATTGTGGGAACCTCTGATTTATAGCCAGTCAGAAGTGCAGGAAACAGCCTGAACTCGGCCGTTGGCATCTGAAGTAGAGGGTAGTCTTGTGGGACTGAGTGAGCTCTTAACCTATGAAGTCTGATGATATCTCCATGTAGGGTCAGATTTTAGTTGAACTGTGGGACACCCAGCTGGTGTCAAAGATTGCTTGGTGGTGTGGGGACCCCTCCTCCACTTTGGAATTGGGTACAGAACCCTTACTGCTCTCGGAGGGATTCACACTAAAACATACCCTTACACAACATTCGCCACAGCGCTGGGGGTGGGAGAGTGCTTTTACTCCCATTTTACTGATGAAGGAACTGAGGCCTGGAAAGTTAATGACTTTTCTCAAAGTGGTAGAATGTACAATCATTCTTTTCTCAACAGTATGTTTTGGTGTCTCCCAAGCTCCCATCTGATCTAAGGAGGACACTGGGTTGCACAGGGGAAAGACCAACAAGATCCAAAAATCTTTTGCTGCTGTCTTAATTTTAGTTCTCAAGACTAGCAGTGGATTTGTTTAGAAAAAACCGTAAACTTTAACTAGAACTATTGATACCTGAATGGGTTATGGGAGCAAGAAGGGAGTTTTAGCCTTTTGGATAAGATATTATGGGAGGGTTAACTAGCATCTGGGTTGATCCCAAGGTCACGACCTTCAAAAAAAGTTACAGAATCACTGAACATAAAACATGGAAGGCAGCTCTGAGGTCTTCACAGCTAGTGTAAACCTTTGTTTTTACTCATGGAACTGCTGCCATGTTAAAGAGACAATCAAGAAGGGACCATGGTTAGCACGCGAGGTAGAATTCACAAGCTGGAATTTGGAGGGATGGTGAAGGCAAATCACCAGTGACAAAACAAAGACTAAAGTGGTGGCTAGCCTGGTGTTTCAGGGTTTGGGCCACCCTCAATGTCTTTTTCACTCTCTCTTCCTCTCTCAGGATTGTATTATACTGCTTTGGAATCCCAGTGACCTTGTAGAATGCAAACACACCCATGCTTGGTTTTTACACAGCAGACATATAAAACAAAAATTTTGGGTCCTGTTCCAAATTTTGCCTTTGGCCTCTTGTCTCACAATACTAAAGTTAATTAGTCTTACTTTCCCCATGTGCATAATAAAGGTTTTGGGCTCAGTCTGAAATTCTCAAGAAGCATTCAGGGAAACATTGGTTCTGTAGGATGGCAGCAGCTATTCTGTGGAATAAAATAGGTTTCTGTGATCGATTTCTTCTGGAATATTGCTGGATTAATAAGCACATTCATCTACAGGACTTCTTCTAATGTAAGAATTCACTTTAAAGTGACTCAGGTAGGCAGAGTTCCCCAAACTTACTTAGAAACATAGCACACAATACAGGTCTCTAAAGGTCTTTCAGCCAAAATGCTGCCATTCTTTATTCGTTTCCTTTGAGAATAGAGATATTAAGAGAAGCACAATCAATGATCGGCTCATTTTACTTCTCTACTATAGACATGATAGGATGGTTGGTTTTTAACCACAGTGTTCATGTGCCTCAAAGCAAGTGGCAACCACGGGGGTCATTCTTTAGTGAAGCATTTGAAGATAAATCAATTGGATTGAAAACATCGGAAACAATTTATTCCTAAAGACTAGACTAGGTAATTTCAGTCTCTTTAATGATGTGACTGGCAATAAAACCAATTGGCAAAATTGACTGCAGAATAGTGTGACTAGGGGGTCTTTTTTTTCCCTTTTTTGCCCGATGTGGTACTCGATCCCAGAACCCTAAGATCATGACCTGAGCCTGAGGCAGAAGCTTAACCCACTGAGCCACCCAGGCGCCCCTGCTATGAAGGTTTTCCATCTGAAAGTCTTGAGTAGCAAAATCCTGCTCAGGGTCCTAAGCTCTATAGTTGGTTTAGCTTATGCAGACAACACAGGGTTCATTGTCATGATCATATACACACTGTTACAGTCTCTGTCTGCATGCTGGGGTTCAAGGTGTGTGACCCTAAATGGCTGTCCACATGGGGGAGATGTCTAGCCTGGGGCAACTCTAGCTGCCTGTTCCTTCAGATGGAGGACTGTCTTCTTTATTCAGAAGAGACCACACCTGTTTGATCTACCTTTCTACGAGTCTGGTCATGAATGACTTCAAACTCTCCATGCCAGTAGTTGTTATCAAAGACTATTGTGGAGTCTGTGTTGATGTACAAGTATGGAAAGTATGGTGGGTTATTAAACAGGTCATCATCAGAGTCGTCTCTGAATTAAAACAAATACACATCCTTGGCTTCACCACTGAAGATTTTGATGGAGAAGATCTAATAATGGGTGCAACCACCTGTATTTTAAAAAGTTCCATGGACACAATCCACATGGCCATCAGTAGGAGACTAGATACACAAAGTGTGGTTTATTCATACAATGGGATGGTACTCAGCAACAACAAAGGAAAAGTAGCTGTTACATAGAGCAACATCAATGACTCTCCCAGACATTAGGTTAAATGAAAAAAGCCACTCACCAAAAACTGTACAACGTAGGATCCATTCATATGAGGTTTGAAAATAAGCCAAGCTGATATATCACATTAGAAAAAAATTGTGGTTTCTACTAGGGGAATGTGGGATTAACAACAGAGGGACACAGGATACTTTCTGAGAGTGATGACAATAGTTTATAACTTTTTTGGATTGAGGGTCTACACAGATGCTTATAATTTTAAAACTTGAGCTGAATTCTTAAGAGATGTATGTTTTATTGCATATAATTTATGCATCCTTTAAACAAACAAGCCTAATTTCCCTGGAAGTCTCCAAACTAGGGTCCTATACTTGTGTCAGAATCCAGGAAATGATCATCTTCACTCAATCCAGCTCAACCCAATTACAGCCTCAAGAAATAGAATGCTTCTCTGTTCTTTGCTGTATTCCATACAACCCACCATTTTAATTTACCTTCCAGAATTTCTTCCATTCTTTCCATCTTTTGAATAATAAAACTCCAGAGAACTTAACATACAACAGCCAGCTTGATAATAAAACTATAGTTCTCTAAACTTTGTCCCTTTCCTGTCTCCATTCCAGTAGTCAGTATTCAGCATTCCTGGAAAGAGGCCCTTCCCTCTTAGGCCACCTTGTAGGGCCGTCATGTTGGTTGAGCACCTACTATGTGCCAGACTTTGTCGGCTCCTTTACTAAGGCTATCTCATTTTCTTTCTGCAATAACCCTGAGAAATAGATATTTTTACTGTCTTCACTTTCCAGATTAGCAATTGATAAGGGAAGATAAATGTAGAGCAAGCCCAAAGGTGACATCAAGCTAATGAGTGGAGATTGCAGGGTTAGAAAAGAACAGTGATTACAAAAACCTCGTGTAATTTAAGGCCTCTTTCTTTCCAGGCCTTGAGGTAAGGAAAGTGGGGACCAGAGAGCTGGAAGAAGAGATACAGCTGAGTGTAAAGAGGGCAAAGTTCCTCACTGCACAATGTTTTTCATGACCAGTTGCCAGAATTCAAACCAGCCAGGCCTCATACACCCAGGCAGTCCCATGCTCTCTGGCTCACCCCTGCTGGTAGCTTAGAAGTGGCAGCCTTAGGGCGACGTTTGTTTGCTATAACTTAGAAAACAAGAAGGAAGCAAGTGGGGGATGTAGAGATGTCTTTACTTTTAGGATTCTGGCTCCCCGAGAGGAGAGGAGTGGGTTCCCTTCCGGGGGTGGCGATGGACAGGGAGAAGCATTGAAGCAGATTCTGTGGGGTGTGTGTGTGCGTGTGTGTCTCGGCGCGCCCGTGCGTGGAGGGGGATTGCTGTACCCAGCGCGAGGCACTGGGGGAGGAGGAAGCGGTTGCAGAGATCTGAACTGATTCTTCAGCCGCACCAGACGCTCAGGAGCGGGCGGAGAGCGTGGCTTTAGCACCGCGGACAGCGGCACGACGCCGCAGGCACCCACTTCGCCAGGCTACCGCCTACCCTGGCCCTGTCGCCGCCGTGCGCTCCGGGAACCGGTGGCCGTGCTCCGCGCCGCCGCCGAGGGACTGCGGGGTCTGCCTCGGCCCGCCTCCGGGGAGGGCGGCTACGGGCGGGAGATGCTTTCACCCACTGGAGCTCCAAGCCTTTCTGACTGTCGCGGGGGCTGCTGCGTCTAGTCGACTGAGAACAAGTCCCTAAGTTGGCGTGGGGGCGCCCCTGCCTTCCTTCTCCTCTTCCTCCGAGGCGGCCGCATCAGAAGCACGCCCCAGAAGCCCGCTTTTGCCAGTGCTGTGAACCAGGGTGGCTAGGCGCTTTCCGACTCCCGTCGGGAAATGGGGAGCTGAACGCCTGGTGGCGAGCTGGCCCCGCAGCGAAGGGCCCAGAGGGAGCTGCCATCCCCCGCCCGCGCCTCTCTCCGGCGGGGACCGCGGGGATCCCCGGCCACACGCGCGCGCGCGCTCCCACACTCACTCACACACACACTCGCCCTCACACACATCACCAGCCCGGAGCCTGGGCTGCGGAGAGGGCTCTCGGGCGCGCTCAGAGGACCGGGCAGCTGCTGTCCGGAGTAGGGCTGGAAGCCGAGCTCCGGCTTTTGGAGGGAGGCGCCGCGGGGCTGGCCGGAGCATGGGGCTGGGTGAGCGCTGAGAGTCGCGGCCGCAGCCATCAGCCCTGGAGATGACCAGGAGCGGCCACTGCTGAGAACTATGTGGAGAGAGGCTGCGGTGAGTGCTGGCGCGGGACGCGGGGCCTGGGCGGCCCCTTTGAGGGAAAGGCGGTGGGAGGCCTGAATAGGAGGGGGCGGCAGGACCGCAAGGGGGTCGTTGCGTGGAAATGATCGCACCTCCCTCGGGGATCCGGGACCGCGGGAGCCCGAGTCCTTCCCTCCCCCTCTCCTGCCGGCTCATGGCAAACTCAGCCAGCCGCCCCCCCCCCCATTCCCTCCTCTTTTTCTCCCTACCCCCCTCGCTCAGCAGCTCCTGGCCGAACAACTCCCAGCAGCCGGCGCCGGGTGGTAGGGGGTGAGGGTGGAGATGCCTAGTTAGCTTCTCGTGCGTGGCCAACCTGGGGCTCCGGTTCTCCTGTGCGCCCCGAAGCGGAGATCTCCATATCGACCGCGGGGTCTGAGGATCCGCACAGGGGTCTTGGGCACCGAGCTTCAGCTCCCCCTCTACGGTCTAGCCCCCTGTGCGCACAGGGGGCTGTCAGCATTGCGGACTGCAGCCTGCCCCCCAGTCCCCTTTCTCCTGCCGGTAGGCTGACCCTGCCTTTCTGTCTCTTCTCCACCCTCATAGAGCCCTGCTGCAGAGCCTCCGGCTGGGATAGCCGCCCCCCGTGGGGGCGATGCGGACAGCGCGGGGCAGCCAGGGGAGCGCGCGGGGGCCGCAGCATGCGGGAACCCGCTAAACCCGGTGGCTGCTGAGGCGGCCGAGATGCTCGTGCGCGCAGCGCGCCCCACTGCATCCTCGACCTTCTCCGGCTACAGGTACGTCCCAGCGGGAGATCTGGGCTCGGCCGGCCGGGGAAGAGGAAGACTCGACCGGAGAGAGAGCGGGAGAAGGATCAGGAGAGAGAGGGAGAGGAAGCGGGAGAGGGAGCATCTGTTAGCGAGGCGCGGGAGGAGCACCAGGGGGCGCTGCGGCTCCGCGCTCCGCGAAGCCCGAAGAGTGCCACGGCCTGAACGAGTTCTCCTCAACTTCCCCTGGCTCCGGCAGCGCCGGGCCCGAGGGGCGCGCGCCTGTGCACGCGTGCACGACTGTGCTGGTATTTGCAGGCACGCGCAGTTGTGCACCTAGCGCGATACATGTGTGTGCACTGAGGACGTGTGCGGACTCCGGATGGCTGTGGGTGCCGCTACGGCGGCCTGCGGCTGTGCGCAGAAACGCGCGCGTGCCTGTGAGGTTGTGCAGCCCACTGCCCACATGCCCTTACGACTTGGTAACAGGATCTGGGTTGGGAAGCCTGGAGAAGGGCTGTACAGTTCACGTCCGTCGGAGAGATGCTTAGGAGCCTACCTTTCCCCCCACGCACGTTCTCTGCCAGCTCCCACGCGCCGGCCCACGGGGTGGGGGGACGCGCCTTCCCTCCTCTCCGGAGTTCTGCATTGCACGCGGCGCGCGTGAGAGAGGACGTGTGTGTGTGTGTGTGTGTGTGTGTGCGCGCGCGCGCGTGTGTGTGCACGCGCGAGAGTAGGGGGCGGGCCCTGGGGCCCGCCTTCTGTTGAGTGGTTCCACGCGAGGTGGAGCGAGCCCTAATTTCCCCTTAGGCACCCGGTACCCTGGGGCGCACGAGTGAGTGTCCTCACTCGCATGCACGGGGCCGGGGGTGGGGGGTTCCCTGCAGGAAAGGAGTCGGGTCGGAGCGGGTGCCCTGTGGAGCCAGGTGTGTGCTGCACCCGGCTGGTTCCCAGGGGGCGGGGTCGAAGAGCCCAGCGCGGGAGCCGGGCTGCGGAGTCTCAGCACCGCCTCCGTACACGGGGGCTGGTCTGTAGTTCGCTCCTCGCCAGCGGGGGGCGGGGTTGGTAACTTGGTCTGCACTAGGCAGGTGGGAGACCGGTGGATGGAGGGTTTGCTTTGAGCGCCTACTCTCAGGGGCTGTGGTCCACAGCTAACTTGGGGATGTGGTGGGAGATGTGGGCAGAGTTACGTATGGAGAAGAGGCTGGATGCAAAGATGAACTTGGGGACGGGGATGGAGAATTAGCTCGGCCTGGAATTGTGGATAAAGTTGGGTGGAGGGATGTGGATGGCATCGGGAATGGGGAATGGAGGCAGGGACTCTGTGAGCTTTCTCAGGGGTTGGGTGCCTTACCTGGCTCCTAGAGCCAGGGCCTGGGTCAGTAATCCCTTCCCTCTAGAACCCTTGCTCCCCATGGCCCTGACTCTCCCTCTCCACCTTGCAGGGACCGTAAGTGGCGACTATGGGCAGACTGGGTTATTGGACCCTGCTGGTGCTGCCGGCCCTTCTGGTCTGGCGCGGCCCGGCGCAGGGCACGGCGGCGGAGAAGGGTACCCCGGCGCTGAACATTGCGGTGCTGCTGGGTCACAGCCACGACGTGACGGAGCGCGAACTGAGAAACCTGTGGGGCCCAGAGCA
The DNA here is from genome assembly GCA_004024625.1 of Mellivora capensis. Taxonomy (NCBI): domain Eukaryota; kingdom Metazoa; phylum Chordata; class Mammalia; order Carnivora; family Mustelidae; genus Mellivora; species Mellivora capensis. The sequence goes on along the minus strand of PISX010009802.1, from coordinate 9,702 downwards.
GGCAGCAGGGCTGCCCCTGGACGTGAACGTGGTAGCCCTGCTGATGAATCGGACGGACCCCAAAAGCCTAATTACGCATGTGTGCGACCTCATGTCTGGGGCGCGCATCCATGGCCTTGTCTTTGGGGACGACACCGACCAGGAGGCTGTGGCTCAGATGCTGGATTTTATCTCTTCACAGACTTTCATACCCATCCTGGGCATCCACGGGGGCGCGTCTATGATCATGGCTGACAAGGTAAGTCGGAGAGGTGATAGGCTGCCCGACCCGGAAATGTGCCAATCATAAAACAGCCTCCACAGGTCTTTGGGAGCCCCTGGCATCTGTTTTGATCTGAAAGAGGGTCGTGGTCCTGGTGAGAGCCAGGTCCTGCCTCTCCAACCCAGAAATGAAAGGAAATGCTTTTTTCCTTGGTTCTGAGAGTGGGGTACTCAGAGGCACTTCGGCTGTGCCAGGAAGAACTCAGAAAATGCAGATGTGTAATGTGTAATGGGGTGGTGGAACGCTTGGAGGTTTCCAGATAGTGTCCAGAGGTGAGCCTGGGGATACTTGCAAGGCCATGGCTCATGTTTCTATAATATCAGCTTTACCCGATTTGTGGGGGAAATGTCAATTTTTTCCTCTGTGGTAAGTGACTAAAACTATTTTTAAAACGATTAAATGTGGGTATGTTACAGAATAGAATGCATAGTTTTTAGGTAAAGCACAAAGGGGCAGAGAAATGTCATGTTTCCACAGACTGTCTGCTGTTGGGGGAAAAGGGATAGAGGGTTTGAGAAGTCCCGGGCTAGAGGCACCCAGGAGAGTGTTCCTCTAAGGATTGAGTAGAGAGAACTGAGCGCAGACCCTGAGCATGGAGGGCCTGGCATTTCCCTACATGTTTCCTGAGTGGGGCTAACAGGGGTAAATGGAGGGGTTGCCTCCCCAGGATGGGTTTTGGTATGAAGTTGGACAGTGTCCTAATGAAAGGTGTGTCCAAATCTCTTGGCTTAGAATGAGAGATAAAGTCTTTCTGTGGACCCCCTGAGAGTATTGGTTTGGGGAAGAGTAGAGAGAGAGACTTCCAGACTGGAATGAGATGTTACGAGGGCCTGATTTGAGCGTCATGCTGAAGTGGGGGGATGGAAGAGGGCCAGAAGGGAGAAGCAAAGTAAGGAAGGAGAAAAAACTAGACTCAGGGGTGCACTGTATCTCTAAGCTCCAGGAAAGGATGAGGGTGGGGTAGGAAGGGGAGGAGGGGTGCTTGGCCTCGTGTGCCATGGTCCCCAGCCCTGAGAGCATCTTGGAGTGTGTTCCTTAGATAGCAGGAGACATCCTAATGGAGTGAGCAGACATTTGTCAGGGCACTTTCTTTCTGACGCTCTCAAAGCAGTTTTATATTCATCAAATCAGATTCTGCCTCTGCCTCAGCAATTCCCACCAGCTCCTTTGGGAACCGTATTAATTCTTTCAGGTCTCCTGGGCTGCAGCACACTCAGCTGAAGTATACAACCGATGCAGTATCTTATTAAACATTCATTTTAACTGGTTTGCAGCCTAGCGGAATTTCTACGTGTGGCTGAGCCTTTTCCCAGCCACCTCTCGGTTTTGGGGGGGCTCCTTTATTGGATGAAATAGAGTAGGGAACAGGTGGCCCTGCCACCAATTGCTCGAGCTGGGAAAGGTCTTAGAGTCTCCTAGATCATCCTACAACTTTCAGATGAAGTGCCTGAGGCACGGGGGGGGGGCAGGTAATGACTTGGCCAAGGCCACATGGTGGGCAGTGGAACTAGATCTCAGTGTTTTGTTCTCCAGCTGTGATCTCACACTCCAGCAAATTAAGCCTATCCTCTCACATTGTCATCCCGTCTTCAAGAGGGTCAAGGAATTAATCTCATTTTATAGGAGGTTCTAAACCACGGAGAGGTGCAATGAATCAGAGCCTAGGGCTTGTGCATAAGGAGTGACCGACCCTCTGACGAAGGCATGAAGAAGAACTACAGTTTCTAGCAGGGGTTTGGAGTGTGGATTTGGGACTCTAAATATTACCAGTGACCCCCTCCTCCCTTCTGAAGTTTTGACCAAAGAAGCAACATGCAAAAGACAGTAACCATGTTGAAAAGGAAGTTAGTGGATTGTCTAGGGCCAGCATAATCAGTGGGGAAATATAGTGAAATCTGACTTGGAGAAGGAGTCTTGAAGCTGGGAGGGCTGAGCTGGCAGGTGTATGGCTCAGGCTCTTACCTGACTTACCCATTGTATTGGAGGCAAAGGAGCAAGAACAGAAAGTGGGCTCATAGTTGAGCACTCGTTTGATATACAGTGACCCTGCCCACTGTGAATGTCAGGCTCGGACCTACTGGGCCAGCAGCTGCTCCTTCCTTAAAGGAGTGTTAGAAGGGGAGTTTTGAGGGTATGGGCGGAAGCATCCTCCTCTTCTGTAGAATGAAGCTGCCTAGTGGGGATTGGACAAGAGCATGACCCCACTGAATAGTACAGAAGGAAAAGGGAATCAGGAAATGGCAAGAGATAGATGAGAAAGGACATTTTCAGAGAATCAAGATTAGAGAGAGATTTAAGAGCGGACAAAGGAGAAAGGAAGGAAATGTACATTGGTTCAAAGATGGTGAAGGGAATTAGTTACTCCTCATTATTGTCGGGGCTTTCTGAGTTGGTCTTAATGGCAGGGAATCAAAGAAGTGAGTGCAGATAATGTTGGGGTATATGTTGGGCCCCACGTGTGGGATGAGCAGGTGATGTTGAGTGGAGGTGGGTTAAAGAGTGGTATTTTGAGAAACTTGGATGTGTTAAAAAAAGGAAAGAGATTGTCTGAGATGTGAACAGCCCTTCCTTCCATTAGTAGCACATCTAGTTGGCTTGTGCCTTTGCCACCTGTTTTTTGGGGAGCTGAATGCTGAATGCAGTTTGTTTGGCTCTGAAGAAGCAGCCATGAGATGCTGCCTAAAACTTACCTTGTGTGGTTGAGTGTGCCCATGGTGCTGTGGCCACAAAGTCTGCATCTCCCCAAAGGGAAAATGCCTTTCGGTCTCCCCCTGAGATGATGTTCATTTGGTAAAGCCCAGGACATATTTGTGTTTGTTTTCACTTCCAAATTGCTAACATGATAGTTACTAGTGTCCCTGTGGACAAGAATGGTAGTTAATTTGATTATCAGGTAAATTGAACACCCCACCCCCCACACACATACCATTTTTACCTTTCCTTTAGTCTACTTGACCCATGGAAAAAAAGAACAAAGCCTTATAATAATGAAAATGTGTTAAGTGGCACATTTTTGTGGTGTTAATTTACAACACAGATGTTAATGTTTCCTTCTATCAATGGGTGGTCTTGAAATATAATTAAGTTAGAGGTGAAAATAATGGTTGCTATAGAGATACAGTTCTACTCTTATCTTGGTTTGGCCATTTTGATCCTCTCCGAATGGAATACATTCTTGTTGCTGCAATAGTCCCTAATACATCAGGCATATGCTCTAGACCTTCACATTTCTGCTCAGTGTCCTCACGTCCTCGACCTTCTCCTCGACTTCTAATGGCTCCATGGGGAAAAGGCAAGGCTTGCTTAGATTTTAGCTACATCTGTCCATGGACTTTGTTTTATATAACATTTCTATCCCTACCTCATCTCCTCTACTAGAATGTAAGTTCCTTGAGGACAAACCTTTTTTTTAAAACGTGTGTTTATGTGTATTTGAAATAATGAATACTCCATCTCCTCAGTTTATAAAACTAATGTTTCACTGTAGACTGCTTAGAAAGTATATTAACGTTTAAAGAAAAAATAAAAGTTCTCAAAGTTCTGTCACCAGAGTAACCACAGTTGGACACGTGGGTCTATTTCCTTCTAAGCTCTATTTAGTTACTTATCAGTTCAGGATTATACTGCATATATGGGATTTTTTTTTTTTTTTTTGTACTTTGCACTCTGTGGGCTTTTTTTAGTCAGAAGATCCAGGGTTTTCTTTAATTCCGGAAAAATCTCAGCCATTATATTTTGGATCTTTCCTCTCCAACATTTTCTCTGTTCTCTCCATATGTAGTTTCTCGATCAGTCGTCCAGGTATCTTAAATTAAACTTTTTTCTTTTTCCAGTTCTCTGTCTCTCTGTGCAGTGTTTGGGAAGGTTTCCTTAGTTCTATATTCCAGTTAACCAGCTCTTTTTATTTGTATCTAGTCTCTTATTTTGCCTCTCCGTTAAGCTTTTAATATCAGCAGTGGTTCATCATATTTCCAAGATAAATGATTGGCCTCTTTTTATACCTCCTTGCTTTTTTTTTGTTTTATAACAAAACTCTTTTCACTTTGTGAATGTAAATCCTTCCTCTGTCCCTTTGAGGATTAGGGGAAAAAAAAAAAAAAGGACTGCAAAGTTCTTCTCTGATTGCTTTAGTGTCTTTGTTTCTTCAGGTATGAATTCTTTCATTTTGTAGATTCTGATCATTGGATGTCCTCATATGTCCTCTGATTTTTGTTTGTGAATTTTTAAGGTGATTTTATGATTTCTTCTGCCCTTTGTCTGCAAGGGTAGTAAAGCTCTTGTCAACAGCTAAGCTTAGAGCTTTCTCCCTGCTCTGTATATCCTATGGTGCAGGCTTGGATCTCAATCTAATATAAGTTACTTCATTTTGGCTCCTTGCCACAGACAGGGGCATCCTTTTTGTCCGTGATTCCTAGCAGCATGATTCTGGGTACAGTTTTGCCTCTTACCCCTGGGTAGATGCTGGGACCTCTGCTTCCATGGCTCATATTGAACCCATCCCCCATGAACCATGTGACTTTGATTCCTACATGAAATTGTAGAGTCCCATCTTTTGATTCACTTATTTTCAGGGAGTCCTCTTTATTTTTGATCTGTGATTCCCTTTTCCTATTTCCAAGCAGTACTATGTAAATTTTAAAACATCTAAAGATTTATCTATACATTCTGTGTCTTAGGAGCAGAAGAGGAAGGTTACTGAGGGTGTTCACTCTGATTTTGACCCAGTTATATTTTACATCCTGCTTTTATTTTTTTCAAACTTGATTATGTACTCATGGAATTTTCCTTTATTATTAACTAGACTTCCCAAATGTTATTTTAGTAATTATTATTATTATTATTATTAATTATTTTTAAAATAATTTTTAAAACATTTATTTATTTGACTGAGAAAGAGAGAGAGTGTGTGTGTGCACAAGGAAGGGGAGTGGCAGGCAGAGGGAGAGGGAGAAGCAGGCTCTTTGCTCAGCAAGGAGCCTGTTGTAGGGCTCAATCCCAGGACCCTGGGACCATGACCTGAGCTGAAGGCAAACGCTTAACTCACTGAGCCATCCAGGCACCCCTCAAATATTATTTTAAAGGGCTGTGGAGTATTCTGTTTTTACCACATTCAAAAAATAACATTTCTATTTTTCCACCTTTAGTAAGGTTGATTTCTGGTTCACATGTGTGTTCTTCTCGGCACCTTGTGCTGATCTTGCCCTTTGCATTTGTTTCTTGGTAAATGTTTGTTGACTGAATGAATCAGGGTGTTGGTTCTGATGCCAGCTTGCTCCAGTTTCCAGATGAACTTGCCACACTGTGGTTTAGGGCTTTCTGTGCAGTGTTCGTTCCCTAAATCCCAATTGATTTCATGGGTGTGTGCCAAGTCTCCTCTTACTTTGTCATGGGCAGATAATTACTAGCCACCCTTTTGATTAACGGAAACTGGGGGGTTCCATACAAAAGGCCCGGATGATGCTGCTGAGTAATAAGTCATCAGCAGGAGGTGGAACTTTCTCTTATAACCTGGCAGCTCCCGAGTTTGGCTTTGAGTGAAACACCGAAAGCTCATGGAAAGGGCAGACACGCACATTGCAATGTTGGTGGAGCCCACTCAGCCCCTGCCATGGAGGCATTGGGTAGCTCCTGAGAGAGTGGGGAGGCCTATCTTTAGCCTTTGCGATGAGGGATGTCAGACGCAATCATCTACTCCTCCTTACGTAAGTCATTGGAGAGCAAAAGGCATCACCCTGAGAGGATGACTAACTTCCCAAGTGGCCCTTGGAGTCATTGGTAATCACTTGGACTCTGGATAGCTGTGTTCTGGTGGGTTCGGAGGGGGCAGTGTGTATGTTCTTTATGGTAGCCCCAGGTGGGAAATGCTTCTTTGGATGGAGTGATGGAAGGGGGAGGAAGGGGCAGATAGGGAGGGAGGTGGAGAGGTTGAGAGTGAGAGAAGAGGAGAGGAGAAATACAAATAGAATCTTGGGTTTGTAACACAGAGTGATGGCTTCTGGTCAGGCCATCATGAAAACAAGAGGTTCTAATGTTATTAGCGGGTATATTTTGTTTTTCCTGCACTGCCTGTTTATTATTCAAATTTGAAGTCGTTGCCAGCATTAACGTTAGGAGACATCGCAGTTTTTAAGAAATCCGAATTTCATGCTTTATTGGAAAAAGTCAGCAGGCTGGGGAACATGGGCCCAAACTCTCCCCTTGGCAGGCAATGGTTGGCTGGAGGTGACTGGCACCCCACCCCTAGGGCAGGTGCTCTTCCTTTGCTCATTTCTCCGCTTGCCCACTTGACTCATTCATGTTAGAAACCTGGCCCTGAAGGCCCTGGGGTTTGAGATCCCCAATGCAGGTGAAGAAAGCCTTCCCCTGGCATTCTCCTTCTCTTCCAGGGGCTACTTCTTGGTAGGTGGTAAATTCCTGATGGGCATGTGGCCAGGCTGCTGTGTTCACTGCTGCCGTCACTAATCTGCTGTAGAATTTCGGAGCCCACAGGCCTTAGACCCTTCTCAACACAGTACTCCATGAAGCCCCTACCAAGCAACCTAAGTCTGAAGGCCCCAGAAAACCTTGGACAAAAAGTTCAAGGACCTACATTCCGTTTCCAAATATAGTATGACCTGGAGAAAGGCCCTTCGCCTTTCTGGGCCCTAGGCTCTCCTTCAAAACGAGGGTTGGGGTGGTATCATCTCTAAGGCCTATTCCAGCTCTGAAAATTTTTTCACCTTCAAGAAAAGACCAGCAAGAAACATCCCAAAATGTGAGCAGTGGTTATCTTTGAACGGTAGACTCGTGGCTATGTCAGTCTTTGAAGAAATGTCATTCTGGCATGGTCAATAAGTTGAACCTTTGAGTTAGGTTGTCTGAGTTGAAATTCAGGCTTTCATTTACCAGCTGGGTGGTCTTGGGGACACCCCCAAAGGCTTTCAGCCTCAGTGTCTTTAGTTTGTTTGTTTCTGACCCCAGCCTGACCTCAATGTCTTCATGTTCCAAATGCAGACAGAAATAGTACCTATTTCATAGAGTAGCTCAGTGCTTGGCTCATAATAAGTATTTACTCCAGGAATGCTCTTGGTGTTGTTCCTGTGTTTTGTAGCATTTATTTTTGTCAAATGTGCATGTGCTTTTTAATCACTAGAGAAATGATGAAGGGCCATGTAGGGATACGAAAGTGGGGATGAATCCCATAGAACTCTGAGAAGTGGGCAGTCCGACATGAACCGATGCACATTTCCTTAATATGAACATGAAGAGGAATATGAATTTCCTGGGACAACCAGGCGCTTTTAGTTCTGCACACGTGCCGGGGGTTTTATCCTGGCAAAGTGAAGGTAAATGTTGCTGGTGCAGAAATGACCTCGAGAGGAGCCGGTCTCAGGGAGCTTTGCAGTAAATAACTCCCCCGATCAGACCTTATGTTTGCACCCGGGCTTGGGGCTTCAGGGTGTGGACAGACACAGTTTCTCATTTTGTCTCTGCCTAGGATAAAACAACTCAGTGATAGCCCAGGGAACCTGGCAGCCCCCGAGGTATTTGATTAAAGAATCCTTACATGGTTATATGTACACTCTGATTTCATTGCTTTCTCAAGTTAATGATTGTGAATCCAGCTGGGTTAGGCAAGGGGCTTAGATTCAAGAGGGATAATAGACTTTTATGTTAATATTTTGGTTGTCTTAACCAAATTGGTTAAGATGTTGGCTGATGGAATTAGAATTCAGGACTGTCTTTCCCGATTGAAGGGAAGGACCCATGTACAGAGTGTACTGGAGGACTTCAGAAGAAATGATACTCTTGCAGGAAGGGGGAGATGTAGCTTCTAAACTTGAGAATGATTTTTGCAAGGGTCATGAACTGAGGGACTGCCTGCTGAATCTGCCTCAGAGAGACATTAGTATTTTATTTCACTAATATACTATTTAAAATGCTTGAATTTCAACGCCCTTGCTCCCTGTTATCTCCCATCTAGCCAGATTCACCCAGTTATGTTAATTGCATGGTCTCTGCGAGCAATTGAGATTGTGATCTCCAGTCACAGGGATTTTGTTTATTTGCTTGTTTGTTTTAGACCAGATGCACAGCAGATTCTAGGTAGTGAGATGGCCCTTAAAAAAGTGAAGGCCACATTTCTGCAAATATAATGTCAAATCAAGGGAGGTAATAGCCCCATTATACCTTTTCTATTGCTAAGAGTGCTTTTAGCTGCAAATGACAGAATGTTTGACCAGTCGTGGTTTAAACAATTAAGACACATCGTTTTTTTTGTTTGTTTGTTTAAAAAAAACAAAACAAAACCCAGATCTGATTTAGTGACTCAGTAACCCATCAAGGACTCAGGTCCTTTCTATTTTTGTATTTTGCCTCTCTCAGCTGTTGTTTCCTCTTGGTCACAAGATGGGTGCTTCTGTTCCAGCCATCACATCTTCATAACCCAGCATTCAAAATGGGGAGCTTTCTTCTAGGCCCTCTCTTTTTCCATTAGAGTTGATGTCCCCTTACATTTCATTGGCCAGAACTGGGTCTCACACCGACCCTTGAACATCACTGGAAGAGTTTAACAGTCAAGATTCTATTTCAAGAGTGGATAATTGCCAACGATGCAAAGATTACTACTGTTAGCAGGGGTGTAGAGGCAGTGGCTAAGTGGTATTACTGACGATGTCTCCAGCAACACAAAACACCATGATCTGTAGACTTGACTTGGTTTTGGGGGATGATAGTTAAAGATGGATGTTGAAAAACTACAGTGTGTCCTGGGTCAGGGCCTTCAGAACTGCATGGATCTAAATGACTTATAGGAAGAGTCTCAGAAGAAAATATTTAGAGAAGTCCAGCCTGGAGTAGTCTCAGAGAGGGTAGGAGAGATGGGCTGTTATGGGGTAGAGGGCTTAGTCTTATTTTTTGTTTTTATTGTTTTGGGAACAGAACTGAGGCCAGAGGATGAAATTATCAGGGGTAAAGTCCCAGCTTGATGTGAGGACTAAGCTTTGGCAATTAGGTCCTACTGCAGGCCGTGATGTTTTGTAGAACAACATCTGTCAGATGTGACTGAGCCAAGAGTGACTGCCCGTCTATCAGGAGTGGGGCGGTGAGTTGGACTCCTAGTGGCAAGATTGGATGGGGTCACCTCTGAGGTTCTTTCTAACTCAGTCACTCTGCACGTCTCAAATCCTTGAATTTTTTATTTTTTTTAAATCCCCAAGTCCCGGTACTTTAGGCCCTTGGATTTGGCTGAAAACCAACATCCTCACTTTCTGCAAGCGTGTGAGTAATTCAGTATAAATTTGCTCGGCATGGGGGAGGAATTTATGATCCCAGCATCATCACCTCAAATCCCCAAAGGACTTTACATCATCTTGAAGGGTAGACGGTATTTGAAAAGCAGAAAACCTATGTATATATCAAGTCATACACACAAATATAAATATAAACATAAGTAGGTCAGC